>JADLZL010004400.1:0-87994 GCA_015844335.1 Chrysopogon serrulatus | reverse complement strand
TCTTCTTTATTTCTTAGAAGTGGAGGAAGGCACATCTTGTAAGGGGAGGAGGACATCTTGGCTACTTGTTTGGTATGAATATATTTCTTTCCATTATGTTCTTCCTTTCTTTTTTATCAATATAGTTATGTTCTAGAATTAGAGTATAGTTCTAGTGCTATGATCTTGTTAGATGAACTATTTACTAGTTTGTGTAGATGAACTAGGTACTAGTTTGTGTGATTAGATCATAGAACATAGGACTTCTAGTTCATATGCCTTGTTCATGATATGCTTGCTAGTTCACAGTATTCATATCATGTTCTTAGCGTATAGAACTCTGTTCTTAATCGTTCATACATTTAGATGATTAGGAATAGAGTTGTGTGCGGATTGGTGGTTCATCGCACAACATCCAAGTTCTTTACTCGTTTATCCGTAGGGTGAGAGACCTAGGGGGGCTTGGGTAGCTATTTTATATGTGAGCGTGGTGCTCGGGTATAGGGTAGCCGGTGATTGCACTTCATAGTCCACGGATGAGGAGGTAGGCGGCAGATGGTGACAGCCCTGTCCGTCCCTTTGTAATCCCCCACGTTCGGCTATGGTGTAGGAGTCTAAATTACCACCCATCTCGGCCGGCGGACCGGTGACGGTGGTCTTCCGATCCATCGCAAACACAACTCTATCTCTCGACTCATGTATTTGTATGACTAACTATATTCTAGACATTAGCTGTATTAGGATCATTGCTCCCTAGGATATTCTTTTATTCTTTATTCTTTTATTCTTTCTTCTTTTTCCCCTCTCTCTTTTCTAGAGCTCGTAGTTATGTATGTATGATCACTATCCAAAACATCAACCGTTCATCTTTGCTATGAACCTTGACTTATTCACACATGTCATCCTAGTCTATGTCTAAGTTGAACTCTTTTGCTATACTTTCCTTTGGAAAAATATAAATACGACACCTAGGAATACTACGGGTTGAAATGCTACAACGGTAATTCCGTGTGTTTGTGGACTTGTTCTGTAATCGTTAAGAACTACCATTGAGACGTTTCTTAGTTTCATTGCTAGGGATGCAATCCCAGTAATAATGCTAAGAATGCCCACAAGCATTCCCCGGCACTTCTTGTCGAGAATGTAAAACTAGTAATGACGCTAAAAAATGCCAACAAGCATTTCTGGTGCCGTTGCCGGGGAAAGCATCAGCCAAAAGATTTAACATAGATACGGCCAGGACCATGTGTGTTGTAGTCATTGTTCATACAAAGAATATTAGGATAGTATGTGTGGTTACAATCTGCAGGAAAACAACATCAAGAATCGGAGACATTCCGGAGGAGGAATCGGTGACCTTCTTTGTTTCTTTCTCCGCCCACTCCACCTACGATGTACACCACCAGTCCGACCCAATGGACAATAAACGATGGGACCTTCACCGAAGGTAAATCGGTAGTTATCTCATATTTAATCTCATAATACATCCTCATTTTTATTATTTATTTTTTTCCTTACAAAAATAGTGCATCTAAAAATAAAAACAAAAATCATCATGCATTCTCATATTTAAATCTTGTAATGCATTTTTATTAAAAAACAAAAAATATTTTTTTCTTTTTTAATGCATTTAAAAAAATTGAAAAAAAATTCTAATACATAAAAAAAAGGGTTCACCAACATTCTTTACTTATGTTTATCACCATATGAATACATGAATTCATATTTCTCTTGTTTTTGAAAGTTTGCTCTAATTTGGGTATATTTACATAGGCATGTGTAGTATACCCATAAGCTTTTCAAATTAAGCATGGAGCTTAGGTTGAAACAGCTTTCTTTAATCAAAATTTAACATGGTATTAGATTTTGGTTAATGAATTTTGAGTACAACTCTTATAAACAATAGAAATAATCTATTTTGGTGAGCGAGTGAGGAAGAGTTGAGAGGAGGTATGGGCATGTCTGCTATCTCACGTCTTGGATTCGGTGTGTCCGAGTTGAGGAGGCGGAGTGCGGGCATGTCAGCTCCCTCTCGGCTTGTACCTCCACTCTTTGCTTAAGTAAAGTTTTATATATAATAAAGTTGGATGAACAAATAAAATAGAACTTAAAAAAATTGTGTGAATTTTTTTTTAAAATAAAAACTGCACAACTCACCAATTTCAAGTTAATTCCAAAATGTGAGTCATGGTTGAGTTTGATCAAATGGTGAGAAAATTTTGTTTAATTATCTTCTTGCATTCCACTGCATGTTTGCTTTGAATAAGTCATGCATCCACTCCATTTTGATTTGAGTTTTTGCATATCAAATCCACTTTGCATGTTTAAATTTTATACATACATTCATATCGTTTGCATCAAAAAAAAATGATGAGTAATAAAATTCTCACCATAACCATGATCATTCTTTTAATCTCTATTTGAAAAAAATCTCTATATGCTTTCATGTTACCTCGGTCTATCTAGTATGATTAAGAGGTTTGGAGTATCATTACACACCTTTTTTAAGATAAGCATGGAGCTTAGTTTAAAAATGTCTTTCTAAAACCAAATTAGACATGGTGTCTAGTTTGCTTTTTGAAACAAGAGGTGTGATAATCTTGCTCCCAAAAGCTTTTTAAAGTAAGCATGGTGCTTATTTTAAAATATTTTCCCAGATCAAGTTAGACGTGGTGTCTAGTTTGATTTTTGAACCTAAAAAAATGCTTTGGTAGACTTTGGTTGTTTTGTTGGACTCACCCCTGCAAAAAGTTTTCAAATCAATATGGGTAAGTCAAGAGATGTTTTCACAATAGAGATAACAAGGCATATTTTGAGTTTTAAAGAACTTTGCACAAGACATAAATCTTTTTCATAATAAATAAATATATCAACCTTTATCAATATTGTCTTTTGTTGCAAGTTGCTTTTACCTTGAACCATGATAAAGTGCAGTCAACTTATAAAAAAAAGAGAAAAAGAAAGAAAAAGAAAATAAGAGCTACATCACATAAACATCTTGATGTCTTTCAATGGTGAGAACATATTCGAATCCAGTCTTCACACATTTGACTTTTACACAAAAGTCCAAGTGTGGGGGAGGATGGTGCGCATCTCACCATGAGGCCATCTTAAAAAAAATGTTAACTCTACCTTGCAAAAAAAATTAAAAAAATAGAGAAAGAGCAGTCCAGCCCCACATGGCGAAGATATACATCAATGGGCCAGTGAACCTGAGCTGATCCATCATGTAAACTGCAGCAACAACTCAACATCTCATCCATATAAGCTACCAGCATTTGCACTCAGATATGCAAAGGTAAAGTTCACCAACCACTTTACTCATATTTGTCTCCATAAAAGTATAAAAATTCATGCTTTCTATGTTTATGTAAGTGTACACTCTAGTTTAGGTGTACTCGTATACTGATCATATACAGTGCATCTATAGGCCTCTTAAATTAAGCATGGTGCTTAGATTAATATGGCCTTCTTTAATCAAGAATTTGACATGGTGTTAAAATTTTGGTTAATGGACATGAGTAGTTACTTATATAAACAATGGAGGTGATCTATCATGGAAATAAATCAAGGCTATGTTTTCATTGCATCCTTATCTTAGCCTTGTTAGAGTAATGCTTTAAAAAAAAGTTGGGTGAACAAATAAAATAAAATAAACTAAAAAATATTAAAAGAAAATAACAAAAAAAACATAGTAGCAATAATCATAATAAAATAAGTTAAGGCTCCCCTATGTTTCCAGCAGTAGGATCTTTGTTTGTTTCTTTTGTTTTTGTCTTTGTTTTTCTAATAAAAGCAGGTACAAAAATGAGTGTGGGGGAGACCTCTCGTACATAATGAACACACATCCGAGATCTCCCACCAATAAGTTGCACAAAGATCGAATAACCTAGCATGAAGGAGAACAAGAAAAACGAATCAACCTGATGTTCTCCTTCCTCTTCAAACGATGGTTTGTGCAACCTCTCCTTATAGCTTTGAGTTTAGACAAACAAATCTTGATAGCATAAAAATTAAACTCAAATGAACCATCCATGATTTTATGCATATATTAAAACCACACTTGTTTAAAATTTTATAAAGTGTCATGTCCATAACTTTTCTGAGATAGAAAGCTTGCTTAAAGATTGTTCCATATACATATTCTTATGCTTGTGGGAAAATACTTTGATAGGAAATCATGTTGACTAAGTTATTGAGGGGTGTGATATAGTTCTGGCTTAGAAATTCTACCGATTCTATTCAAAGTACTTGGAGAATTTTGTTTTAATAAAAATATAAAACCATAGTATCACATACTCCTCATTTGGTGAATCAATTCCTACCAAGGCCAAATATGACATGTATCTTGTTAAGTTTTAGCCTACTACATATGCTGCTTATTTTTGCATTGAGTTTGGTCAAGTCTGGTGACCCGAGTGAGAGATTTATTATGCTCCCAAGATCAAGATCACACACACACCACATATAAGTGCTGCTCCTACACTAGGAGTATGCAAAAACATGCCTTCCATCTAGTTCCACCAAAAATGTTCTACTCTTGCATTATGAGTAGAAAAAAAAATTATTAGATAAATACTCCATGTTATAGAAAGTAATGATCTCTCTCTATAATTATGTTTTAGTAGAAGAGACATGGCCATGCAAAAAGATATAAAAAAAATAGGGACACATGAAGGTCCCAACGAAAGAAAAAAAACATGGACACATGAAGGTCCAAAATAGAAAAAAAAAGAGATGAGCACATGAAGGCTCATGTATTTAAAAAAAGAGAAGATAGCCATGTCTCAAAGTAATAAATATAGTAGAGAGAGATCATATCTTCAAAAGGAGTATAGTTTTTAGTATATCATTTTCCACACACATGCACATCTTGATCTAAGAGTATGACACCTCTCTCCTTGGATCCTTGATTTGACTTTACAACATATGCAATGCAAGTATGCCATCTTGTTTATCCCTACCCAAAAGCTCCATATAAACCCTTTTAGAGGTAGGAGAAGAGAAAAGAAGGCAAAACTCTGCTATGCCTTGGTGAGGATTTATACACATTGAGTGATTTGAGAGTGCCAATTGAGGAGTATCAAGTGATCTATGATTTTCATTATTAAAATTTTCAAAACTCCAAGTTACTGAGATGTGAATTTGAGAAGATAATTTTGTTTCAAGAACTATTCCACTTTTCAACAACCTAAGGAAGTATGTTAGCCAATGCCACATATCCCGCTTGTGTAAGAAATGGGATGGAATGATTTTTATGAAAGCCGTATGTCTTAGAATTTTATGATCATGATTACTTTTATCTCCAAGCTTTGCTCGAGGACGAGCAAGAGGTAAGTGTGGGGGATTTTGTTGATGGTCATTAACTCACAATTTATACCGTCAACTATTATATGAAAAGCCATGAAAAACATCATAATACATAGATATAGGGCTTATTCTAATAAAATTCCACGAGTTTTGGTGCTCTCCATTATTTTGTAGGACATTCAATTTTCCATCAAAAAGAAGTATCTCACACGAAGAAATGAAGTTCACCATCACGTAGAGCTCGTCACGCTGGTCAAAACGGATATATCATTCGCTATTTTTGGAGCTCAGATTTAAAAGATATTGATTTCACAAAATATAACAAATAATAAAAGGGAAAAGAAATAAAAGAAGAAAGGAAGACTTACCAGGCCACCACCCACCAGCCCCCAAGGCAAGGCGCCCGGCCAGCAGCCCAAAGAAGCCGAAAGCCGCCGCCCAACCCAGGCCGTGGGCCCAGGCGGCCAGTGGGCGCCGGCTTGAAGGCACCAGCGCAGCCCAATGAGCCACCCGGCCACCAAAGCCGCCAAATAGGCCACCGGCCCAGCTAGCCGATGGGGCCCAGGGAGGGGCGCCACACGCGGAGGCCCACGGCAAGCGCCAAGCCGCCGCCAGCCCAGTGGGGCAGCAATGCCCGGCAGGCCAACCAGGCCGCCAGCCTAGGAGCGCCCGCCACCAGGCCGAAGGCCCCGCAGGAGGGGCGCCAGGCGGGCAAGCCGCCCACCATGGCACCAACCAGCCCAAGAGGGGGCTGTGCAGCCCAAGAGGAGGAGGAAGAGGCCCATGACGTGAAAAATCTGCACAAGACTATTTCCAATTAGTGCAAATAGGATTAGCACCACCTTGCTTGGTTAGGAGGTGCTCCCACCTCTCCAAGCCTATAAAAGAAGGGCTCCTCCCCCTCCAAGAAGTATCATACACTCATACAATCCATAGAGCTTCTAGCTTCTTTCTTTCTTTTTCTTTTCTTCTTTATTTCTTAGAAGTGGAGCAAGGCTCATCTTGTAAGGGGAGGAGGATATCTTGGCTACTGTTTGGTATGAATATATTTCTTTCCATTATGTTCTTCCTTTCTTTTTATCAATATAGTTATGTTCTAGAATTAGAGTATAGTTCTAGTGCTATGATCTTGTTAGATGAACTATTTACTAGTTTGTGTAGATGGACTAGGTACTAGTTTGTGTGATTAGATCATAGAACATAGGACTTCTAGTTCATATGCCTTGTTTATGATATGCTTGCTAGTTCATAGTGTTCATATCATGTTCTTAGCGTATAGAACTCTGTTCTTAATCGTTCATACATTTAGATGATTAGAAATAGAGTTGTGTGTGCGGGTTGGTGGTTCATCGCACAACATCCAAGTTCTTTACTCGTTCATCCGTAGGGTGAGAGACCTAGGGGGGCTTGGGTAGCTATTTTATATGTGAGCGTGGTGCTCGGGTATAGGGTAGCCGGTGATTGCACTTCATAGTCCACGGATGAGGGGGTAGGCGGCAGGTGGTGACAGCCCTGTCCGTCCCTTTGTAATCCCCCCACGTTCGGCTATGGTGTAGGAGTCTAAATTACCACCCATCTCGCTGGCTGACTAGCGGCCGGTGGTCTTTCGATCCATCGCAAACACAACTCTATCTCTGACTCATGTATTTGTATGACTAACTATATTCTAGACATTAGCTGTATTAGGATCATTGCTCCCTAGGATATTCTTTTATTCTTTATTCTTTTATTCTTTCTTCTTTTTCCCTCTCTCTTTTCTAGAGCTCGTGGTATGTATGTATGATCACTATCCAAAACATCAACCGTTCATCTTTGCTATGAACCTTGACTTATTCACACATGTCATCCTAGTCTATGTCTAAGTGAACTCTTTTGACTATGCTTTCCTTTGGAAAAATATAAATACGACACCTAGGAATACTCCCGGTTGAAATGCTACAACGGTAATTCCGTGCGCTTGCGGACTTGTTCTGTAATCGTTAAGAACTACCATTGAGACGTTTCTTGGTTTCATTGCTAGGGATGCGATCCCAGTAATAATGCTAAGAATGCCCACAAGCATTCCTGGCATTGTTGCTGAGAATGTAAAACTAGTGATGACGCTAAGAAATGCCAACATGGGGTAACTAAACTTTAATGCTATCGCCAACATGTAGGCCCTCAGCTATTTGGCTTTGATCAAATGTACAAGACCCAACTAATTGTGGGCTAATTACAACTTAAATTTGGTTCATGACTCTCATCTACACGTTGATAGTCTAGGGACTACTTTGCCCATAGCTAATCTTTGACTTGTCTTCGATGGTGCCCTCTGCTCGTGCCTTCGTGGCCTGGTTTCTCGGTGATTTGCTCCTCACAGCTTAGTCAAAGCAGGCAAAGCAGTTGACGTGGGTGAAATGGTCTTAAATGATCATGACATGTCTTCAAACCTTCATTCACAGGCGCCAGGCAAAGCTTCGTTCTTTGAGTGGATTGCTTGTCCAATGCACTCGGCGCCACCCGTTTGCTAGTGCTTGTGAGATTTATTTGAAGATGGCAGTGGTGATCGCTTCACACCAAAGTGTTGGCAAGAATGTCGAAGGTGCCAGTGGAGACCTTCCTAAAATGTTGATGATGCTCAAGACGTTGTTCGCATTGATGAATCATCAATTTTTCTTTTTCATTTTTATTATTCTTTTGGAAACGATAGACTATCTTTTTGCTATTAGGCAAATAGGTGCAAAAGGGGACCATTGTTGCTTTTATATTATTTATGTACTGTTGGTATCTGTTAATGCCTACTGAATATTTTGTAAGCGCATGAATAGGATATAGCACTTCACCGGATGAATAGACCCAGTTTTAATATCAAACCCAAATGAAGATGTGTAAGAGTTATCTAAACTATAACTTAACCACCGAGTAGCAAACAAGGGTGTAAAAGATAGAGATATAGAGAAGATAACTAAAGCTTCTAATTTAGGTTTAAGTAAGATATATTTAGGATGTTTCACTAGGGAACTGAATAGAAGAGTACAGGCGAAACAATAACCCTTCTACCAATTATTCTCCTGCTCGGCCTACCGATGAGATAGTGGATTATATAAGAGTTCCCGAAGCTATAAAGTCACCTCCGCGATGCTACCACCAAATCCGAAGGATAGGGTACATCTATGAGTAACAAAGTCTAAGCACTATGTTTACACTACGAATACTACTCTAACCCAAGAACTGCAAGTATTAAAGCACTCAAAGAGTCGTAAACCGGTAAAATAAGATAAATAATGTTACTTACTTGAACACTGAAGTCGATTCTAGAGCAATCTCAGATACAAGTCATAGAGGCAGCACCGACAGGCCGAAACTTCCTCTAAAACTCTCTCTTTGACTCTATCTCTCTATTTCTGATATAAAACTAGCTTCTAGAGGTATAGAACTAGCTCTCTACTTGGAATGGTACCTCTTGTAGCCAAATTTCATCTTACCAGAAGAGAGTTATGAGCCATATATCAGGTTTTAGCCTTTCAGCTTTCATCTTCTCAGGATTGTGTGGAAATATGGCACCAAAGGAACTTTTAGTGTTAAATCAATTTACAATGCTTTAATCAAAGATGAATCTGGACCTCATTACAGGCATATTTGGCAAGGGAAGATCCTAGCCAAAATCAAATTTTTTATGTGGCTTATGGAGAATGGGGCTATTTTAACCTAAGATAACATGATCAAGAGGAATTGGAGTGGAAACCCTGATTGCTATTTCTATGACTCTCAGGAGTCTGCTGACCACCTCTTTTTCCCTTGTTTGGCTCGAGTTGTGTGGGCCTGTATTGCATCATGTATTGATCCTAACGATATTCCAGCCAGTCTTTCTCATTGCTGGTCATGGCTGGACAAATGGCTCGCCCAAGCAAGAAACAAAGCATGTTTTGATAAAAAAAAATTGTAAAAAAAACCCAGTGGAGATATTATGTCATGCAGGAGCTCTAATATAATGAAATTCTGGACAGGTCTCTTTGCGGAAATGGACAGGGAGCAGCTGGAAGGAGTGAATGCAATGTTGGAAGTGGCGATGGACCTCTTGGAGTCTAAACGTGACAAGTTTTCATCCACAGAAGATGGACCCAAGAGCGTAGGGAGCATCTGCTTGAAGCAAGAGGCGGCCGTCGCGACTTGAAGCCTTCCTTTTGGTGTCACGCTGGATAGAATCCAAGTATCTGCCTGTCTGGTTTGGTTTTTTATTATCTCTTCTTTAGGAGCTTGTACTGTGAGCTAGGATGCCCGTTGAATTTTTCTGTTACCCATGTGTTTGAACCCAAAAAGTCATGATTTGAACCCACTGTTACCCATGTTTTGGGAGGTCTTGTGCTTGGTAATACCTGCCTTTTGCATTGTCTAGTGCAAGTTGTGTAATCTTTCTTTTCCTGTAACTCTGTAAAATTCTTGGTATTTCCGTTCATCGAATGGGAATGGAGAATCTCCTTGTATTGGAAAAAAGTTATGAGCCATACGCCAAATGAACATGATGACTTTGTTTGTGAATTTTAGTTGCCATATTTTGTGCCATTCAAATTCTTCTCCAACACTTGAACCTGATGATGAGGCATCCCTCCCCAAATGACAGTCTCCATTACGCACAGCAAGCTTATATGCCAACTTAACAGAGAATACCCCTTTGGATCAAAGTGCCAAACCAGCTAATCATCCATGTGAACATCAACTGGGGTTGTGCGAGAATCACCTTGGCATCATGAGGCCAGAAAGTATCCATTACTAGTTGCTCTCCCATGTCCTTATGGTTGGATGCATCAGGTCTAAAACACATGTTAGGATTGATGAACCACGTGGTTTCATTGGTCGGTCTCTTGCACTTCCCCAATGTAACCTTCAGTCTAGATATAATGTTCTCCCCATTTCCCACCCGCCAAGTTATGCCATAGTTGGACACCCTGCGGAATGTTTGTGCCACGAATACGAAATCCCTCCTTTTCTTGAACATTGCAGGATACTCGAGTTTGAAAAATATTTTGCCTTTAGGACTTGGCCACAAAGTGTATCGGACTAGTGAAGAGCCGCCATGTCTGTCAAGCAAGCATCGCCATATATTAAGTAATAAATAAATAAATGGAGATTTCTTTTGGCTTCTTCTTAGAGACAAACTGAACACAAGGAATCTCCTGAGAAGAGAAAAAACATAAACCTAGATGATTATAGTTGTGTCCTATGCAACTCAGGTCGCGAAGAAACCAGTTATCATCTCTTCTTTGAGTGTCCTTTCAGCCGTGATTGCTGGTCCACTATCCCAATAAACTGGGACCTGAATCTAAATGCTCCAGACATGGTGCTGCAAGCTAGAGAAAATTTTAGTGACTATCTCAAGGGAAATAGTGATCACCGCTTGCTGGATTATTTGGACAACAAGGAATACAGTCATCTTTGATAATGGCATTGTCAATCTGAATAGGTGGAAAAGATGCTTCAAGGAAGAGTTTGGCTTGGTTTGTATCAAAGCCAAGACTTCAAAACAGCAAGCCCTCAATAGTTGGAGAGAAAGTTACTTTTTAATGTACAGGTCCTTTTTTGTTCTTTGGGCATTGTTGCCTTGTATTTTTACCGTACCCTTGTATATAAACATTTTTTCATTTAATTGAAAAGAAAAAAATATAGATAGGGGAGTTCCCCTGCTGATTCGGTCAAAAGAAAGCTCAGGCAGTCAGGCCTGTTGAAAGATATTTGTATCAACTTCGGGTGACCGACCGTGATCTATAAGAGCAACATCTATAGGATCTGAACTAGTAGCTCCCTGTTTCCTGTATGCTCTCCCTCTCTCCTGTCCGTACTCCAAAATGTTGTGCTGCACCATGCATGGCATGTAGCTGCCGTGTCTAGTTGGCCGCTTGCTACCTCCAACTCGCTCACTCTTCCTCCTAGCTAGTCGATCGCTCTAGCTGTAGTGTCTGCACTACTATGTACGTACGGTACTGTCTGCTCCGTTGTTGCACTTGCACACACGGTCTGAGTGTCTCATGATCGACCATGCAGCACGGCCGCGGTCGGGCAGCAGCAGGCAGGGCCGGCCTCTTCCTCAGCTCCTTGTGTTTATTTGTCTCTCTGCGTTCCGTTCGTACGTGTCTCCACGTTGTTCGATCGTGGCTAGAATTCTATACATGCACGCACTAGGCTGGAGGTTGCGTCCACCCATGCCGCCGCTGCTACGAGGAGCGTCATAGGCCAGATCTGGTGACCGAACTTTGCCGCCGCCGGTGAGGTAGCGGGATCAGATTAGATTAGATAATAATGACTTCTGAGAGGAAGAAGATAAAGTCTCTAGAGAGGAGAATTTGTTACTTTCTCCTTTCTCTGAGGCTGAAGTTAGAGAACCTATATGTTTAGTTGTTATGCAGAGGGAACCCCAGGGCTTGATGGGCTTCTCTTCCTCTCTTACCAGAAATTTTGGGATGTAGTTAAGACTGATTTGATGGCTTTATTTAGGGACTTCCAAGCTGGTTCTCTAGATCTTTGTAGACTAAATTTTGCTTTGGTTACTTTAATTCCAAAAGTGGGGGAAGCCACAAATATGAAACAATGCCTATCATCCTTTTGAACTGTAGTTTTAAGATTTTTCCCAAATTGTTGACTATTAGACTGACATCAGTGGCTCAAAGGATTGTCTCTCCTAGCCAATCTACCTTCATTAAATGTAGATTTATTTTGGATAGTGTAGTAGTTGCACATGAGTTGGTTCATAGTTTGCATAAGAGTGGGGAACCAGTGGTGATTGTTAAATTAGATTATGAAAAAGCATATAATAGGGTAAGTTGGTTTTTCTGTTTGACATTTTGTCAGCCGGAGGTTTTGATCCAATCTGAATCAATTGGATAAAACAAGTTGTCATGGGAGGATCTACTGGAGTGATGGTGAATGGTGAGGAAAGCTCCTACTTCAAACCAGGTAAAGGTTTGAGACAAGGGGACCCTCTGTCTCCCCTCCTATTTAACCTAGTTGGAGATGGACTGTCAAGAATGCTGAAGAGAGCAGTAGATAGAGGTCTTATCCAAGGTTTACTAGGGGAATTTAGGCCAGGGGGATTGTTTCCCTCGAATATGTTGATGATACCATTCTATTTGCCAAGGCTGAGGACTCCATTTTAGTGAATTTAAAATGTATCCTTATGTGGTATGAATAAGTCTCGAGGATGAGGATCAATTTTCATAGAAATGAAATGATTCCTATGAATTTTGAGCCAAATGATAGTCATAGATTAGCTCATATTTTAAATTGTCCTATTGGAAAACTGCCTATGAAGTATTTAGGCATTCCTCTTCATTTTGAGAAGCTAACTAGAGAAGATATCCAACCCCTAGTGGATAAAATCATGAATAGGGTAGTAGGCTGGAGAGGTAATCTGTTGTCTTTGGCTGCTAGGGTGGTGCTGATTAAGTCCTGTCTCTCGAATATACCCATCTATTTGTTGTCTTTTATAAAGTTCCCTAAATGGGCGATTAAATTGCTTAACACACATATGGCTAATTTTCTTTGGGATGATTCTGAAAACTGTCATAAATATCATCTAGTAAATTGGAAAATGGTTTCTATGTGCAAAGAGTTTGGTGGTTTAGGGATCCCTAATCTTAGAGATCTAAACATTTCTTTATTAGCTTCTTAGCTGAAGAGATACAGTAAGGATAGGGACAAGCTCTGGAAAGACTTGATTGATTTTAAGTATAAAACTGATAAACCTAACATTTTTATTTCTAAGAGCAACTCTGCTTTTAGCTTCTTTAGATGGAAAGTAGGGGATGGCATGAAAATTAGGCTTTGGGAGGATACCTGGATAGGCTCCTCCAGCCTTGCCATTCAGTTTTGGCCGCTATATAGAATCGTTAATAAACAGGGGAAAACACTGGTTGATCTCTAGGATGGGGTCAATCATAAATGTACCTTTAGGAGAGCCCTTTCTGATGCTCTGTTCCAAGATTGGTTAGAAGTTTTCCAGTTAGTCTCTACTATTCAGTTCTCTTAGACTGAGGATGAGATGATTTCTGCTAATGGCATTTATTCATCACAATCTCTGTATAGAGTTATTAACTTTAGGGGTGTTAAGCAGGTTCATGTTTCTGCTGTGTGGAATATTAAAGTACCCCCTAGAGTGCATATGTTCCTCTAGCTGTTTATTAACAATAAGGTTTTGACCAGAGATAATCTAGCTAAAGGAGGAAGGTAGAAGATGCAAGTTGCTTATTCTGTACTGAAAAAGGAACTTGTCAGCACCTCTTCTTTGATTATGCAGTGTTGGGCTGTGTTTTCTGGTATTATTGGCACTACTTTAGGTATTGATGTTGCCAATATAGGAAAATTCTGGCTAAGTAACAAAAGGAACTGTCTTTTGAATATGTTTTCATCTGCTGTTCTTTGGTCCTTGTGGAAACTCAGAAATGAGATTCTTTTTTAGAATACCTACTAGAAAAGCATGGAAGTTCTCCTCTACAAAGTTCAGTGTCCTCTACAGAATTAGATAAAGAATCAGATGAATGGCTTTTTGAGGGAGGTCAAGACTGTGGCAACAAGAGTGTTATGGCCACCAGATGTGCCCAAAGGCAAGGACAGAAACTGCAACGAGGGATGGATCCTAAAGCGATGAAAGCTGTGAAAGTGAAAGTTGGAGGATTGCAATTCTGTGCTGGTGTTCCATGGTGGAGGGCGCTGGAGGGAGAGATGGAAGTCCTTTTCTGATATGTTTAGGTGTAGTCTTTGTTTTGTGTTGTTTCTAGATGCTATGGTGTTATCTCCCTGGTACGAGTGGACTCTTTTCATGGCCAGCTGCTGGGCTGGTTGTATGAACCCCGAACTGTAACTGAATGTTTGGTCTTTTAGTTTAATTGAAATGCCGGGGTCGTATGGCCCTTGAACTCTAAAAAAGGTAGCGGGACTAGGCGACGGAGTGTGGAGATTGGAGAAGGCCCTTACGGCCCTGTCACGTGATGCCCGTCTATGGTTGACGAGGTCGGTGAATGCTGTGACGAGCACCTGGACGACGGCGTGGATCAGAGCTGGTGGATCTCCGCGCCGCGGTGTCGATGTGCGCCGCTTGCTCGGCTAGGGGCGCACACACCCTCCCGCTCGTCGCGCACCCTGGTGGCGGCGACAGAGCATGCCCTGGTCTCATGGAGCGCCGTGCGATGAGCTGCTGCGGGAGCGCGACGTGTGCGTTGGTGAACACTAGTTGTCGACGGGGAGCTCCTAAATGTCCTGATCGCAGGCGATGAGGCGCTCCTCGATGGGGGCAAAGGCGGGGTGCGCGTCGGAAGCGCTTGAGGGGGCGGTGCGAGGAGGCCCGCGTCGCACGACGGCACGGGTACGGCAGCCGGCGTGGCCCCCGGTGCCCAATCGAGGAGAGAATGGTCTATATTAGTGAAGCTTGATGACGTGGGGCTCGCTCCGGGACGCTATCAGTGGCGGCGGCGTGGCCGCACGTGCGGTGGATTGTGGCGGACCCGCGTTGGCGTGTGAGTCGTGAGCCTAGCAAGGGGTAGACGGCCAGGCGCGCGCAACGAGATGTGCTGCGGTGGCCAGGCGGGGCAAGTCGTGGGGAACATCACGGGCATCCAGAGAAACGCCGGGATCGCCACTTCCGTGGTCATACACGCAGCTGGGATGGAGACAGGTGAGCCCCACACGGTAGATTCCATGAATTAGCATGCCACGTGGGATAACGGGTCGGACATGCACGCGTTTGGACCACTGGTGAGACCCGAAATAAATACTCCCTCCATCCTCATAAAACTTGACGTTTTGGATGAGGACATTGTCTCTAAACCTAACTTTATCCATTATTTTTATTAAAATATATAAGAAAAACTAAAAATAAAATTATTTTTATAAAAATAGGTTTCAAGGTGAATCTGTACATACAAGTTTCATGTTTTTGAACTAAATATTTTAAAAGTTATTGATAGTTTATGTTTCCAATGTTTGACTCAAACTTTATCCAAAACATCAAGTTTTATGAGTATGGAGGGAGTATAGGGACTAACAAATCAAAAAATAAGGAGAAAATTGCTATTCTATGACTCGAATCGTGTGACTTTGCTATTCTATGACTCCCAACATCGTCTTCGCTAAAATATGACTCCAATCGTTTGTGTTTGGGATAATGTGCTTTATTGTTGGCTCGAGATTATGCACATTAACTAGGGCAAAGAGGTCCTAAATTCGTAGGCATCAACCAAGCCAACACAATGGACTCATAGTCTCATAGGAAAGCTCAAGAGAATTAGTTTAGACAATTTTGTTGCACTCAACAAAAATCAGTAGGTCCTAGAGGGTCAAGTAGGGTTGTGAGGGGCAATAATCAATTGCACTCTTTTATAGTTGTGCTTATGGAATTTGTGGTCTATTTCACCAAATTTTAATCTCTTGTCATAGTTGCTTCAATATCATCATCTATGATTTTCTATGTGAGTCGTCTATGTCGTTCTTAATGTACAGTGCAAGCTTATGTCATACTGTCACACTCGGAACATCTTTTCAAATATTTGAGGCTTTTGCGCCTAGGGACATAAGATTCTAACATCAACCAGCTCAACTTTTTTTGAACATTAATGTAAGGGCACTTCAAGTTGGTATTACTAGGTTTATTATGAAAAATAATTTCATAATATATAACACTTTATATATAAGCTTATATATAAGCCTTTTAGACAGCGTCGATGTCCTAATGGACTTGTATTTCTGATCAAAGGAAGCAGGTACTACACTCAGCCCACTCATAGAATAAGTCAGCTAGTGGTGATGTTGCATTTTTCTGTACCATTGAATATAATATTAAGAGCATCACCAAGACTTCTATATCTCTCTTCCTAATCCTTGTTTTTTAGTAAAACGAGAAAAAAACACTCTCCAACAACTCCTAATCTATACTAAAATTTACGCAGTTGGGCAATCCCCCCCGCCTTGTGTATAGTTATGCGCGCATAGAGATCACGCCATCCGATCCCCCCCCCCCGGCGCAAAAATATGGAGTTTTTAGGAGTATTTAAGGAACTCTTGGAGATGCTCTAACATGTGAGTCTGTGCTTAGATGTACCTTGTTTAAAGAGAAGTGCTTGCTGGATGGTCATACCAAAATACCAGATGTGAAGTATTGCAATTAATATTTTTCTTGTATTGAACTTTGACAGGTTATGAAAACTAAAACACCTAGAGGATGGGAACTCAAGTATGCAAGGAGAAGTTTTTTCCCATATTGAGATCAATATTATCATCCCGATTGCCTGTGAAGGTGATCTACAGAACAGATACACCTAATCTTAAACAACACCAAAACTCTTGGAATAAATTACTAGGCCAAGGATCTTCCCCAACTCCAGATCCCAATCCTTGTCTGTTGGCTAGGTTTCAGAAATTAAGTAATCTTCAACCCGCAAGGACGTTTGGAAGTGCTGCATTACTACTACTGAAGATGTTGAGGAATGCATGACAAGGAGATACATCGTAGGTAATATTGTCTAGATCAAGTATATTTGTTATCAATGAAACACAACATGAAAACTTTCTGGTACAACTAGAAATTGTAAAAAACAATATCATCTGTATAAAACAATATCTTTTGGATTCGTTGAAATTATAAAGCTGTTAAAGAGAAGTTATGTTATATTTGTACCTCATTCTCATAAGATCTTCATTCTTGTTCACCATATTTTGAGGCAAATCACCTCTCTTTTAGCAAATACTAGGCCTTACATAATATGTGAGTAGCTAGTTAATCTTAGAAAAATGCTAGGAAAGCCAACCATAGGCCAAAGTTTGGAAGTTATGGACAAAAGTTCAGAAGTTTAGTGAAGTTCTGGACAAATGTTCAAAAGTTTCTCAAGTTCGGAAGTTTGGCTAAGTCTAGAAGTCCCATATTGTCCAAACAACAGCCTCCGAAACTTCACTGATCAACCATGCATGAAGAGCCGACTGCTTGCTATGGGCCTGGGCTGGCCCCATGGTTTGCTTGAAGGACACGAGACAAGGTGGCATTTACTCCAAGCTAGAAAACTTGCTGGAATTCAAATATGCAGCGCTCTACTACGCCTATTAGTGAATTGCTGTTTGGGGGTCCAAAAAGTTATTTTGGAAAAAAAGCCAGTTGATTGTTTTCTTCCCCCAAAAAAATATGAGTTTTGCTTCAGTGGTCCTCTTAAAAATATTTGCGCAAATCTTAAAGCACATAAATAATTAATTATAATTAATTTTCGTTTTGGATTTGGATTGAGCCGGCCCTATCCATTTCCAAAGGAAGCCCAGCCCTTCACGTACCAGAGACCAGATTCAAGCAGTCACCAGTCACGCTCCGGACAATTGTCTAGGAACGGGAGGGTGGACACCGGATGCCGGATGGCGCGCGCACCAGCCACCGAGGTGCCTTCCTTGTCTCAGACAGTCGCACCCCCTCGCTCTGTTGCTGGTCTTGTAGTGCCGGCAGACGGAGCGGACAGATGGCGGTGGCAGTGTGGCATACGACGGTGAACGGTGACGGCAGCCGCAGACGGGATGGAAGGTGGCACCTGCAGCGTCAGACAGGACGGGACGGATGTCATCAATGGTAGCGAATTGGTGGGCAATGGGGGCACCAGCCAACGATCGAGGCTAACCGCTATTGCCGTCCGCCATGGTACTTCCGCAGCGCCGGTGGTCTTGCGTACGATGTATATGCAGTACTGCAGCTTGTTTTCTAGGAAAAACTTTGCAACTTACCCAATATCACTGCATTATATAATGGTACTTGCAGTTTATAATTCCATCTGAGATGTGCATTGTTTCCATTTGCGATACCAACTAGCAATCCATACCTCTAACCGCCGTCCACCCTGTCCACAGCAGCAGCAGCAGCCATACACCCTCTCAAGAAGGCTGGTTAGAAATGCCCGGCTACGGGAGATGCAGAGATCGTAGGAATCTGGGCTCTGGTAAGCGAAGGGTTGGGTTTCTTTTGGGCACGGATAGAGCTGGCCCAATCCAAACCCAAGACGAAATTAATTATAACTAATCATGCTTTAAGATTCGTGTAATTTTTTTTTAAAGAGGACCGCCGGAGCAGACCTCAAAAAATATATATCAGCTTATATCACTTTTCTATTGGGTGGAAAAACAGGCTTCAATAAAAGAAAACCAGGCAGAAAAGAATATACATTAGTTACGTATATGTACACAGTCTCTTCTTGAAGCTACGACCTTGCATAATGCTTAACTATGTGGTATCCATGAATTTAATTTTAAAACTAAGCGAAAGGCACTTTGGTCGTGATTGGGATTGAGTTGGACGATCTTTTGGATCCTTTCCGGTCAAAGTGCGCATCGATGAGTTCAGGTAGATCAGTATGGCATTGGGTTAACTTAATCGGGGCTGTTTTGTTCCCTTGGACGAGCCACAAAAGAAGATGGTTTGGTGCAAAGCTTTGGGTGCGGCCAGCTCCTCAACCAAAAGTGCACTAACGCTATCCCCACGTATATATATTTCTTTTATTCGATTCGACAAAAGTATCCCAAATTGTCCGTGATTTCACTCAAAGGGAATGCACACAATGATGCTCATGCATGTTGGTTAGCAAGCACGAATGCATGTAGCCCTGTTTGTAGCGCACAACTGAGGAGACGATGGCTGAGATGGGGCATCTATCTCCATTTTGCATGATGGGATTTGGAACAGATTAAGGTCCATGATTTGACTGACACAATGATGGTTATGCGGATTTTTTTTTATTTTTTTACGTTCCAGACAAGGGGAAAAAGGACGTACTCAGTGGGTTCTTTAAACCTAAACCTTGTGCCATTATATATGTGCGGTGTCTCTTTCAGTCTAAGATGTGGTGGAGTCTATGATCAAGTGAGCTTTATCCATTTTTTTTAGGCGTGTTGTAAATTTGCCCGGCCTGTCAACAACAGTAATAAGCACAGATCGATATGGCCTGTCATTTGTGGCTGTGTGTTTGCCGTATATATAAATATAAATCCGCGATGCTCGCTGGGCAGCAGCATATGTGCCCATTTTTCTGTGTGCCGGCAACACGGAGAATATATGTGATACGTCCGTCCGTACGGTTATTTTAAGCTTGGTCTCTGTTGAGTGCCTTGACTAGACCAACAAATCAACAATAATGCAGTGTGAGTGGTATTATGGACTGAAATCCCATGGAAATCGACCGTTGCAGGGATCGATGCAGCCTACAACAGGTGGTTGAGCTTTTACGTTTGCACTTTGCAGCATGTGAAGTGAAACCATACTAACAACGACGCTGTTTATAATCAAATCAAGCAACGCACGCAGCATGCTGATCACTGACGTTGCCGTTCCTGCTTTGCACGCTGTTCGCAAAGTTACACAGCCTCCGTTATAATTTATAGTAGGCTTGCTTATTAGGACTTTTTTAAAGAAATATTTTTTTTGGTAAGTCAAAGATGCATTTCACGTTAGTCCTTACGTTAGCCTGCAGAGGTTGAGACAGTTTCTGAGGGGGTGGAATTTGAGGAAGATTGGGGAGTTGAAGAAGGCTAAGTTAGAAATGTCTAGAAGGATTGAAACTATTGATCTGTATGTAGAAAGTAGGTTACTTTCTATAGAGGAATGGGAAGAAAGGATTGAGTTAGAGAAATCTTTGGAGAACTTGTTCTATTGGGAAGATGTGCAGTGGAAACAAAGAGCTGGTAGGAATTGAATTTTGCAAGGGGATGCAAATACACATTTCTTTCATCAATCTGTGAAAGGGAGAAGAAAGAAATGTAATATTGTTGTTTTGGACTCTGATCAAGGGGAGATCAGAGGACAACATGAGATCACTGAGCATATTGTAAATTTCTACAAACAACTCTTTGGTCACAATGAACCTTGTAATATTAAATTGGGGGAAATTTTTTGGCCTGAGTCTTTAAAAGTTTCTGATGAAGATAGAAATAAGTTGATTCTGCCGTTTTCCATAGAGGAGATTAAGGGGGTGATTATGGATCTGAAATCCAACTCTGTGCCTGGGCCTAATGGGTATGGGCCTGTTTTCTTTAAGAAGTTTTGGGAATGTAACAAAGATGACTTGTTTAGAATGTTTAAGGATTTTTGGGAAGGCAATTTTGATATTAAAAGACTCAATTATGGGGTTATTACTTTGGTTCCAAAATTAAGAGAGGCCAATACAATTAAACAGTATAGGCCCATATGCTTGTTAAATGTGGATTTCAAATGTTTTACCAAAGTATTGAATAATAGATTGATGCTTGTGGCTAAGAAGGTGATTGGTAAAAATCAAACAGGGTTTATTAAGGGGAGAAATATTTTAGAAGGAGTGGTGGTCCTACATGAGGTCTTACATGAGTTACATAAGTCTAAGTCTAAAGGGCTAATTTTAAAAATTGATTTTGAAAAGGCTTATGACAGGTGAATTGGGATTTTTGGAACAGGTTATGGTTGGGAAAGGGTTCCCTCCAGCCTAGATTGGGTGGGTCATGAGTACTGTAAGGGATGGGAGTGTTTGCATAAATATTAATGGGGAGAGGAGTAATTTCTTCAGGACTTTTAAAGGGTTGAGACAAGGTGATCCCTTGTCTCCTCTGTTGTTCAATTTAGTAGCAGATACTTTGGGGGTGATGCTGGAGAAGGCTGTAGAAAAGGGACACATTGTGGGTGTATTGTCCCATTTAATTCTAGGGGTGTCTCTCATATTCAGTATGCTGATGATACGGTCATCATGATAGAGGCTGATAAAGTATCCATTAGGAACCTAAAGTTGATCCTTTACTATTTTGAATGGCTTATGGGTCTCAAGATTAATTTTCATAAGAGTGAGGTGTTTGTTTTTGGGGTATCGCAGGGAGAGAAGAAGAATATGGCTAATATGTTGAATTGTGTGCTTGGGGAGCTTCCTTTGAAATATTTAGGGATACCTGTCAGTCACAAGTCTTTGACAGTAAATGATTTTATGCACTTAACCTAGAAATTGATCAAGAGACTTGATCCATGGAAAGGTAAGCTTTTGACTTCTGGGGGAAGACAGATCTTGACAAATTGATGTTTGAGTAGTATCCCTTTGTATTGCATGGGTTTCTATCTTCTCAAGGATGGGTTGCATAAAAAGATGGATAGTATCAGGTCTAGATTTATTTGGTAGGGTGCTAAAGAGAAATTTGAGTATCATATGGCTAAATGGAAAATGGTTTGTAGGCCTAAAGATCAAGGGGGTTTGGGGGTTATTGATACTAAGACTATGATTGAGTGCTTGATTGTAAAATGGATCCAGAAGTTATATCGATAACCGGATGAGTTGTGGTTTAGGATTGTAAATGCTAAATATCTGAAGGGTGGAAGTTTTTTCAGTCTAAAGAGGCAGGGGTATCTCAATTTTGGAAAGGGTTACATAAGGTAAAGCACCTGTTCAAATGGGGGCAGCAGTTAACATAGGGAATGGAAGGTTGTGTAGATTCTGGGAAGACAATTGGATGATGGGGATGCCTTTAAAAGTTTTGTATGGGGACTTTTATAAACTGGTCAAAAATCCTAACTGTTCTATGAAAGATTGTTGGTTTGATGGGGTTTGGGTAATGGAATTCAAAAGAAGCCTTTCTGAACATGAGTTCACAAGGTGGCTTAGTTTACTCAACGAGTTGAAGGATATTGCTTTAACTGATAATAAGGCAGATGAGGTGTATTGGGCTTTAGAAAGGAAGAATGTGTTTACTTCTAAATCCTTATACAGATTTTTGATGAATAGGGGGGTGGTTAACAGAGTTGCGGGTTATGTTTGGAGATGTAAGATTCCTTTGAAGATTAAGTTCTTATGGCAAGTGCTTAATAACAAATTACAAGTTGCGGAAAATTTGGTCAAGAGAAAGTGGAAGGGGAGCATCAAATGTGGGCTTTGTGGATGTGTGGAATCAGTTGACCATATCTTTTTTAAATGTCATTTAGCTATCTTTGTCTGGAGTCTTATTAAGGAGGCTTTCCACTTAATATCTATTCCTTCTTCTCTAGAGGATTTTATCTACTCATGGCTTAGGGGCAAGGGGCCTTTGCCGATCAGGCTTTATGTTTTCTTTTTTGCAGGTTTTTGTTGGGCTTTATGGATTGCAAGAAATAAAATGACCATCGAAAAGAAGTTTCCTAAAGCTCCTGCTGATGTTGTATACTCTGCATTATCACTTTTGCAGATTTGGAGTTGCAAGCTTAAAGATGAAGATCGGGAGCGCATCCTTCAGGTTAAGGAGATCATAATGAGGTGGCTTAAGGAGTTTAGGCCTTCTTCGGTGTTGTTATCTGATGTGGTGGAAATTTAGATTCTGTAATAGATGACTGTTTGGCTTTGTTCCTTCATTTCAAACCGGTACTTCCAGTATGTATCGTTACTCTGCTTTCTTAAAAGCTGAGGGGTAAAAGCCTCTTTTAAAAAAATTCTATGCCAAATCAGTTGATGATGCCCGTGAAGGAGGAGCCTTCACTCGACGACCTGTTTCCACCGACTCTGATGACGATTAGATATACTTCCGCTAGAATTACTCTGTAATAGGTCTAAACTCAGTTGATGTATTGTCTTGTTAACTTGTAATCTCATGATGTATGACTGTGATATCCACTGATATATGATAAGGTGATGGAATCATTCTTTGGTTTTGTCACATTATAGCTCATTCTGTGGATTTTCTCTTCGTGGAAAATCGAGGATGTTTCAGTTGGTATCAGAGCCATACTTGACCCTAGGACGAGACCTTTAGTACCCAACACTAGTATAGAAGCCAAACATTGAATCTGTAGAAGAGTTGTAGCTACTAACACTTGATTCCCTCTCTTTGCCATGAATTCTACTACTAACCGATCGATTTTGCCCTGAAAAGTTGACCTCTAGGAAATGATTCCCTCTTTGATGCCCATGATAGATCGATAGATGTGTGAGACTCAAAGGCTTAGGAGTCGTCTTTGGTCAACACTATACATATAGGAGTTGAAATGCTGCTTGAGTGCCTGGATCTTCTTGCTTCTTATGCTTCTTGTGTTTATATTCCCTGAGTGTAGACTATAAGAATATTTTATCTACGTATGACTCCAGGCTAAAACCAAGGCCGTGTTATGACTAAACAAGTGACCTTGACCACCACTTGAGAATACCGGACCGAAGCATCATATCTTTACTCGTCTATTTCAAAACTGATTTTGACTTTCAAACCATGCATATTCAAAATGCCCCTCTCTCTTGGATTGAAAATCTCTCGATTTTAAATCTTCAAAAGACTCATTCTTGAAAACCAAAGGCATCTTTAAAAAGATATCTGAAACACAAAACATGAGTTCTCTAAAAAATATTTATTTATAAAAACTTTACTTTTTTCCAAAACAAGAAAATTATTTCAAAATTATTCTCAAAATAAAATGGGGTACAACCTATTTTTAAAAGCACTTTGTTATGATTTCAAAACCCTAGGGTTGTATCCTTTTTGCTCAAAAAACTCTGCAAAACAAACGGTTTCGAACTCTTTTCCAAAAGTCTTCATCCACTTTTTCAAAGGGTTTATACAAACAACCTTTCCGAAAGTATCTCTTTTAAAATCTATTTGCAAAATCAAATGCATTGTTGCATATGACTTAAGACCGAGGACCAACCTTTTAGCGACACTAACTCCTAAAAATCTCGAGGACGAGATCCTTGTAAGGAGGGTGGATCAGAACAACCCGGATTTTTCCGTAAAAACAAAAACGCGAACTTTCAAAATTTTTCTTGCAAACATGTGAAAGATATAGCTGCTAGGTCAAACATCGGAAGGATTGCTAGGAAAACGTCGCATACATGTAGTATTGATTGTAGGTGTTTGACGGAGTTTCTCTTTTCCAGTTTAGTGTTTCGTGTCGGAGTGCACAATCCGTAGCATAATCTTCTGGATTCTTAAAATTCCTCTTAACTCCGTTTACTCCTCCCTCAAACCCATAGCAAAGTATCCCCAAAGCGTCTTCTTTGATTATCTTCGAATCCCTTTAGCCATAATGGAGAAATCCATTTATCATCAATAGAAAATAGAAAAGGAATTAGAGGAGAAAGATAGAAAAGCCTACCAGCCGGCCTCCCCTCTCCCCGCGCCCCTGCAACGCCTCCTGCCTTTCCTCCCAGCCCACGACGGCCCACACGGCCCCCTCCACTTCCCTCACGCCGAGCAGGCCCTGCTCCCATCTCTCTGGGCCTCATCCAGTGCCTCGCGCGGCCCAACTGGCCCATGCCACTCCCTGCTCTGGAAAACCCTAGGGCAGATGCCCTGGCAGCCGCCGCCGCCGCCGTGTAGGAAAACGCCAAGCCGCGCCCCGCCCCATGCAGCTCCTCCACGCGATGCCTGCCACGTACCCCGGGCACGGAAGCCGGAGATCAACGCCGTCCACTCCCTTTGGAACCCTAGCTCGCGAGTATAAGACGCAGACGCAGTCGTGCCGTTCCACTTCTTCCGCGTTCCAGCCGCCGCATTTCTCTTCTTCTTCCTCTTCACGCCACGCCATCGCGCGCCGCTGCGTCCCGCCCGCCGCCGTCATGCCGTGGCGCGTGGCCACCAGCCAGTCGGCCGCTACGCCGGCGCTCACCACCACCACTCGTCGCGCCTCGCTGTCGGGTCGGGCCGCCACACGAACGCCGACACCACCGACGCCGAGCGTAGCCGCCGTCACGCGAAGCCGCGCCGATGCTGCCACGACCGAACGCCAACGCCGTTCCAACGCCGACACCACGACGCCGGCTGGACTTCCTCTACGCCGAGCCGAGACGCCAACACACCGCCATGACGAGCCAAGCACCGCCGCGACCACGACACGACGCCCGGCGCCACTCTGCAGCCCACCGGCGAGCCACGACACCACCACCTGGGCATCGAGAACGCCGCGCCGCGGTGACCCGCGGCGACCGGGAGCAGCACCACCCCATTCGCCGCCACCCGAAACCGCGCTGGCGCCCCCCTCAGGAGCCTCGGCCGAGCCAACGAACGCCATCGCGCACCACGCCGGGCTGCTCCAACACATCGGCTACGCGCCACGCCCTACCTCGTCACCACATCGGCGCCGGCGGTGACCGCGGTGACCACTGCGACCTTCCTCGCCTCCCTGCCCCACTGCTACGCCGGACAGCAGCACCGCCGGTGAGCTCCATGCCTAAACACCTCACCTGATCCCTTCCCCGTTGAACTGCCCATGTCCATGTCTGACTCCGGCCTTCGTGCCGTACTCCACACCACTACAGGAAGGACGTAGCCACCCTCGGCCACCTACAGCCACGTCCAGCCTCCGTCGGCCAAGCCGCAGTCACCCACGGTCACCAACAGCTGGCTGCAGCCTGCCCCGGCCAGCCACAGCAGGCTGCTGGCCACCAGCGGCTGGCCATGGCCGGGCAGAGCTGGCTGCAGGAAGCTAGGGCTGGCCAGAGTTGGCCACAACCTCGAGCTGCCACCGCGACTCCGCCGCGCCTTACGAACGACTCCACCGTCCGTGAGCACCCGGCGACGTGACCGCCTTCGTGCCATTGCCAAACGGACACACTAGCACACACACGCACGTGACCGGCCTTAGCCAAATGGATCCACGGTGTCTTCGATGCCGGGGAGGACATGCCGCCCTGACCCCGACATGAGCCCCGAAACTCTGGACACTTAGCCATAGCTTGGACCTCGTACGGTGCTACTCATCTTGGACTGCAGGAATGCCCCCTTCGGTTGCTTTAGCGGATCTGTGGAAACCCTTGCTTGTCACCATCGCTCTGGCCACCTCGAGATGCGAGGATGGGCCGTCGAGCGTCCTTGTGACCTTGACCATTGCAAGCCGTGAACCGTGACCCCTGGACCCCCCTCGCTCTCTTTTTACGCTTACGTATACACATCGATACTGTTGTACCCACTCCTGATGACCCCGTTGTATATGTACCTTTGTAATACAGGACCCATCCATCATAATGCTATGGAATTGTGCTACTCTAGTCTTTTCGAGTTGTCTTGTTGTCGTGTTATTGGATCTTATTGTTGGATGTTGTGTGTGGCTATCTGTGGACCGTGCCTTCGAGCTGGCTGAGGGATCGTAATTCATTCGGACGTTGCGACCGCGGGATTCGTCTTGCCATGGCCGTAATGCCAAGTGTAACTCGAGCCCTCACTAGTATAGCTTGTGATCGTGAGCTTGCCTCGCCATGACTATGGAGCTATACTTCTGTGTTTGCCTTTTATTCGCTCTTTGTGCACAAACTCTTGTATGCTTGTACCCTATATGACCATTGTGTTTCTTTGATTCTCGCGGTGACAACCGCACCGCTACGAATCCGAGAAATGCCTTAGTGCCAGTGCACCTAGGTCGGGTACTCTATGAGTGGTTTGCGCACTTGTTATCTTTATTACGTTGCTCCCTTCCGATGCCCGTCTGATACCATGGCGTAAGTATTAGAAGTAGATCATCGCTTTCTAAATTGGTCTTGCATTGTCTCTCCTTGATAGCCCGCTCTATTCCATCTCGTCTTGTTCATGGTGATTGGATCAAAGCACGGACTGTCCCTTTTTAGTTAGCTAAGCTATAGTCGATGTCACGTTTCGGACCGTGAGAGTCAACTCAATCGACCATGTGAAACCATCTTCATTGGAGATGTGACCGGAAACATGACATAGATATGCCTAGCTAACTTTTCACTTCTCGGCTCCCAACGTGACTATGTCGTGTGGATCAAGAAGGCCGTAGCTATTGCTCTGTTTTGCACCGAGCACTTCTACTACCGCCGGACACGATGGCGGGACAGTTGAAGTACAGTAGCGCCAAGTCACAATAGTATTGTCAGATTCTATCTACTTCTTATGTCCAATTGTGACTTGTTGGGTAAAGGCTGCAAGGGCCGAACCCTGTCGTTCCTCTCTTCTATTTCGCTGAGCCCGTCTTCTGATTCCCGTCAACCCCGTGACGCCCGGATCGAAAGAACGTGAGCCGTGGTGTATGCTAAGGATAGGCTTCGGCTTAAACCATTTATATTTAAAGCCATATTGGCTTGGCCGCTCAGCTTATGCGTAGCATACCACCACTCTTGTCTCTTTGGCCCGAGGATTCGGATATCCGCCTAGAGGGCTAAGTTGTGCACCTCATAATATCTTTGGTGTTAATAGATCTTCCTGCGTCTTATCGTCTATTCCGAGTATTGGATGTTCTCTTGCCTTGTGTGTCGCTTTGAGTAGCTACTTCGAGTACAACGACGCCGGACCGAGACCAAATTGGAGGAAGAGAATATGGACGACGAAAGGACTTGAGGAAACCCCGTTGATTGACTACCACAACGGAAGGAGAATCGTACCACTACTTCCACGACATCGCAGGTGTCATGGCAGCACCCTCTTTTAGAGAATCCTATTAGGCATTGCATAATATTCAGAACTGCTAGTGCTTTATATTTATTCCTTTGCTAGTATTGGATGCATGCTATTGCCTAAGCCTTTATTACTTAATTGCAACCCCTCTACCATGTCATCCAGCTTTGCGCTCACGCTCACTTACTTATATCTACTTGTCTGCTTGCTTGCATTTATATCACCATACTTACTTTAACTCCACTCGCATTGTATCTGTGATGTGATGCTGGTGGTGAACCCCTGGGTATGGTTTGTCTTGGGATGCCAGACTTGGTGGATTGGGAGCGTGCTGCGTGTGTCTTGGGTGTGTGGAGAGTAAGGGTTGCGTCGACCGAGCTGGGACATACGACAAGCCGAGGGCGAGTCTTGCCATACGATGCTACCTGGGCGTCCGGATAAGCGAATACACGGGCGGGTAATGGAGTCGGGGGATCCCGGGTGTGAGCCTCTAAGGGGTGGAACCCAGGATCGAGGTGCTGTGGTGGCACGTAAAATGGTAAACCGGATGAAGACACCCTGGCTTGGTCAAAACCTAAGGACTTACTAGTACTCAGTCTCACCGGGAATCCCTGCATCCCATTCGCTCTCTTATGGGAATGAGAGACGGCTGGACTACTTGGTAGAGCGGTGCCACTACTATCAAGTGAAAGAGTGTAGGGAGGTACGGACATGATGGACTCACACCCTTCCGAGACAACATAGTAGCCATCAGGGGGCCCGGTACTATGTCTCACAAAGATATCGCCATTCCGGACTAGACTTGAGGTGTTCCAGGCTGAGAGGTAGGGTGGCATCGTTCTAGGCTAGCAAGCAGCCAGAATTCTGCCTAGGGGCACCTAGGGCTCCGAGGATGGCTAATCTTTTGGGTATGCAAACCTCTACAGAGTGTTATGGTTGATCGATCGATACATAAGCCTACTTGTCGGCTATGGACCTTTCCTGGGGCCTGCTTCACTAGATAGGAGATGAGTCTTCTGTTCTCCCCCTTGGGTATGTGGTGTTACCGGTCGTGAGCCTTGGAGGGCTGCGGACCGTTGAGACAGGCCGAGAGGGAGTTGGCCTGCCGACCTGAGTGTGAGATGTGGTGTGGTGGTGGTGAGGTGGTGATGGATCGGGATGTTTGGGATGATGGATGGAGGTGTGGATGTGTGTGGTTGGGAATGTGTTAAAACTTGATGAACTATTATATTATTTACTACTTGTTACTACTTCGCATGCGCTAAGGATGCAAACCACAGCCAAATACTAGGATCGCCAGATCCCTTGTTTCATCATTTCCACTAAAGCTCATCGGTGCTGACCATGGCCTACACACATCTAGCGGTGTGCAGATTTACTGCTTCTTAGAGATGTCGAATAGTGATGGATTAGGAGGTCTCATGCCTGCGCTCAAGTTTAGTTCGGAAGATGGAATCTACGCCGCTGACACACTACTCTGATGATGCCCGTGAAGGAGGAGCCTTCACTTGACGACCTGTTTCCACCGACTCTGATGACGATTAGATATACGTCCGCTAGAATTACTCTGTAATAGGTCTAAACTCAGTTGATGTATTATCTTGTTAACTTGTAATCTCACGATGTATGACTGTGATATCCATTGATATATGATAAGGTGATGGAATCATTCTTTGGTTTTATCACATTATAGCTCATTCTGTGGATTTTTCCTTCGTGGAAAATCGAGGATGTTTCTAATATTGTATTAGAATGCAAACATAAAAAATAGTTTCAACAAATACAAGTCAAAAACACATGGAGCTGCAATAGAAAAAGGGAGAACTATAAATCAGAATGGATAATGTAAGCAGCTCGCACTGAATACACACACCAGACACGGTTCTGTCTGTGGCACCAGGTTAAGTCCAAGAGATGGATTCGATTTCTATGTTTGATTTGTATCAGTTTTGAGGTTGGTTCCTATTAGGGCAAATTTGTTGTAGGACACTCCCTAAGGATGGTATTTAGTTATTTCCTGATGGACATTACTCAATGTTGTATTTGCTAGAGATCATTCTTCAATCATGGTGGTAATTGGCTTCCAGACACTATGGCTATTAAAATAATATTATATTAGGGGAAAAAGTGAGAGAAAAGTTAAAAGTGACCAAAATACTCTTGACTATTATAGTATAACCTAATATAATACTAAAAAAAGAGAGGATAAGCATTCAACTCGACTAGGGAACATATTCAGAAGCGGCGGAGTTTGCCTGCGCGGCTTGTGGTGGCCGGGGCGGAGCACGCCTGTGCGTAGCCCACCACAGCGCGGTGGCCGGAGTGGAGATCATCGTGCACAACCAGCTCCTCCTCGATCTTGTCCAGGAGGATCTCCGAATGGAGGATGATGCAGAAAGAAAGAATGGGCGCATCTTGGATTCTTCATACGCCGCGCACTCGGATCCACGCCTCGTCACCTCTCGGGCGACGACCCGTCTAGCCGCGTCTCCTCCGCGTCTCTTCACTTGGGAGCATGAGTCCATCATCGTCGTCTCGCGAGACGGCGGCATCGTCCATCTCCACGCTCGGGAGGGTTTTTTTGCAAAATGCACGGCTTATAGACGGGTGAAAACGTTGCGCTGTACATGCCCTAAACAGCTCTCCGTTGAAACAGGAGGAAGTGACATGGCAAGGACAGGGTTGACTGACTAGCTGACCGCCAGGCTCACCGACGCACACACAGTACAGCTGCAGGTGGGTCCCACCCACCGATCCATCCCTTTTCCCCCTTCTGATAGGGAAAGCCCCGAGCCGAAATGCAGTTGTCCCTTCACGCACGGCCACGGGCCACCACTGACCACTGGACGACTAGCGAGGTGTGTAATCTGTCTGGTCTTGTGTTGCTCTCCAGTGGCTTCTGCTCCTAACCTCCATTATATCGTATCGTACTGTTTCTATTCCTCAAGTATCTTGTCAAATGCCAACTCGGACGGAAGCTGGAATCTGCAAAAAAAAAAAAAAAAAAAAAAAAAAAAAAAAAAAAAAGGTCAAACCTTGTGCTTTTCTCCGTGTTATCAGATCTTGGTTCCCTGACGAAGCAGAACTTCTAAATAAATTAGGATCAGTCAAAGCTGTTCTGAAATTGTAGTGCAAGTATTGCAACGGCAATCGTTGGGCAAATTAACGTGGGAATGGTGCTTCAACAAGCTAGTATTAGATGGGTCAAAGAAGCAACAATAAAGATAGAAGAAGATTTTGTGTTGGTATATAATAGTATCATGGATCAGCTAGTTTGGAGGTTGGATAGGAAATCGTTGGCACTACTGCACATGGCTCCCTAACTTCCGTAGACCAGAGAATGAGAGAAGATTGATACTATAATCTTAATAACATAGGCTTCTAGAGCTCATTATTAAATTATCTTTGCAACGTGAGCTTCTTGTTGCATTGTTTTGTGTGTAAAATAATTTTTACTCCCTCCGTTCCAGAAAACATGCAATTCTAGCACAGTAGCATGTTTTAGTGTATCAAGTTTGACTAATTATAAATAAAAAACTATAAACTTTTGTAATGTCAAATAAACATCATTAGATTAATTATGAAATATATTTTTATAATAAATTAATTTGAAGCTAAAAATACGAATACTATTTGCTAGAAACTCGGTCAAACATGAACTACTTTTTTTTTCACGCAACTCATAGTTGCATGTTTTTTGGAACGGAGGGAGTAGAACATAGTAGAGACAGAACATTCCTAAAATGATTTTAACCCACCTTGACGTGTTCTAGGGTCGAGAGGGCTAAGGTCACATTATTGGTACCAAAACGTGTATAGGTTGTGGCTTAGAGATTGTTTGGTTTATAACGAGCTACACAAACCTGTTTGGCATCAGCGCCATTTCCAAACGTTCGATTTTGGATGCTAGGAGCTATGAGCGATGTCTAGCGTGGAGTTTGCTTCAAAGGTCATAAACCTAGAATACAGGGGTTGAGGAATGCTAGTTGAGTAGGAGTACTCCCTCTGTCCCATAATACATGACGTTTTAGGATCTTGTTGTTAATGTTGAAGATTAAAGAGATAAAAGCTCCTGCAAAAGAATAAAGGTATTGCACTAATGATAAATTATTGTTAGTTACTTGGAGTAGTGTGGTACTTAGGTGGAATTAATTGGCACAAAAATTACGTGACGGCCATGGACCGCTACATGTTTTTTTTTTTTTTTTTTTGAAACCTAGAAATTTAATAGCGGTCTATGGTCTTACTCCTTGTGTGCTAGGTGTACTGTGGAAGCTGCACACCAGAACATGGAAGCATGTTTTCACAGAGAAAGAGAGAGAGCACTCACTTGATGCCCATGGTTTCATTTTCTTTCTTGTTTTATTCACCTAGATGGAAACCGAACGGATGGACTGGTTGGTGTAGATGGGTAGTGAGAAACGTACATGTTAAGTGTTTAGTTACATGCTACGATTAGCCTCGTCGTAGGTTCGGCAATGCCATAGGTATGTGGCGGGAAGAATGGCCGCCACACGCTATACCTTCGCCACAGACAAAACAATAAGCCAGGGAAGCAAAATGATAGTTGTGGCAGCCAAATACATGGTAACCAAGCAGCGGCCAAAGTTATCAAACTTTTGGTGTGGCGAGGTGTAGTGTGCAACAAATATGTCTTATACTATCATTGAGTATTACAGAACAAAATTTAAATTGTACAGCTAGAAATATTGTTTCTTTTACGAAAATACCGCGCGAGAGTAAACCTTTTACGAGGCGACAGGTGTACTACAACGGTTGACGGTGAACCGCGTAGTACGAGGCTGGCCCATCACACTCTATCCCATGAAGTCCCACCAACACAGTACAGTCCCCTTCCGAAACTTTTTTCACAGTGGCAGGTGCAGGGTCGCAAAGAACAAGAACCACACGCACACGGCGCTCCCCGTACGCGCCGGCGAAAACGTGCACACCGCCGGCGACGACAAAAGGTGGCACACGGACGACGACACGGAGAGACACGGGCCGGCGCAACCACAGCCGAACAAAAACCGCCGTGCGGTGCGACGCTAGCTACACCAGCAGTGTGCGGCGGGTTGCGTCGCGTCGCGGACGTCGACCGAGCGACCCACCCGTATCGCGACGGCTTTGACCGTGGACCGACCAGGGCCCCCCTTGCCTCACGCCTTCTGCTGGGCCTCACAATAATTCCAACAAAGCCGAGCACCAGCAAATTTTTGTTTTTGTTTTTTGGCAGTTCTGTGTAGGAAATGGAGAGTGGACCAGGGGGCAGAGAGAGAGAGAGAGAGAGAGAGAGAAACAAAAAATTAAAAAGCAGGGAGGGACACTGGAGACCCAAAGTAGCCGGGAAAGCAACCCCTCACCCCGCCCCATACGTCACCCTCAGTTTCTTCCTTTGACTCCTCCCACCTTTCTTTCCTGCCCGCTTTGAACACCGCCTCTTTTGCCCTTTCCATTCATGTATTCCACACCCTTTGTAATTCTCCTTTGACTAATAAATGCCTCTCGTGTTTGCAAATATGCACTTTGGAGAACAGAAAATTTGCATTCAGGCTTGCTCATGGGTCGTCTGTGGGTGCGAATTCAGGTTGTTTAGAGGCGTGGGGATGTATATGTAACAAACTAGCCTCTCTGCAATCAGATACGGTGTTGATATGGAATCTTACAAGATCTATGAGTACCTTACCACTCTATAGTTCATGCTACCTGACTTCATATTTTAATCTATGCTAACTTAAATTATATAATTTTCATTAAGTTTTTTTAAAACATATATCAATATATATACAAGTTGAAATAAACATACTGCCAATACATATTTCAAGTAGAATTTAACAAAACTTATTTGATGAGATTGATATTGGCATGTTTTAAATTTAGTCTCCACATAGAGAGAGTGTATCTACATAGTCTAGGTCAATATATCGATCAAATGAGACAGAGAGGGTTGTTTGGCTATGGGCCACAGCCAGCACGCCGCTTGGTGTGTCACCGCCAAAGTTGCACCGTAAAATTGGTCGCTTAAGCTTTGGCCAAGAATGACTTGGGAACGCTTTGGCCGTGATGTCTACTACAAACAAACAATGCTATTAATTTGTGCGGTTTTCATGATTTGTGGCGTGGTTTGTCGTGGACGTGTAATCAAACATGCTAAAAGTACACATATTTATATCATAAAATTTTGGTTTTAGAATAATTGATTGGTAGAGTTTGAGAAATTAAATATCATGAATTGGAATGGTGTCATGGGTTCAAATATGTTTCACAAAAAAAGTTCAAGTAAATAATTTATTTTCGTCCTTAATCAAAATTATGCGGTTTGCCGTTGGTTGTTGCGTATGTTCATAAGGATAGTGTGTGTATTTCGTGCATGTAAGCATATATGTTTGTAAAACAATATGGAACTCTCATGGATTTTGATTTCCTTGACTACATAATATATTATAGAAAACATATAACAAAAAAAAATATAAACTTTAAGCGTGGAAGGAAATATGAAGTCCGTGAGGGGGGTACACGTGAAGAATTCTCCTGAAAAAATTGTATGCGTAATCATTTACGTTTCACACGGGCACAGGGGACCCGACGCGACGACGGCCAAGCACCACCACCATCGCTTTTTTCCTCCTCCTTCCGCCCATATACCAGCACCCCCACCACCTTGTGGGTGCGAATTCAGGTTGTTTAGAGGCGTGGGGATGTATATGTAACAAACTAGCCTCTCTCGCAATCGATACGGTGTTGATATGGAATCTTACAAGATCTACAAGTACCTTACCACTCTATAGTTCATGCTACCCGACTTCGTATTTTAATCTATGCTAACTTAAATTATATAATTTTCATTAAGTTTTTTTCGAAAACATGTATCAATATATTATATATATATATATATACACACACACACACACAAGTTGAAATAAACACACTGCCAATGCATATTTCATGTAGAATTTAACAAAACTTATTTGATGATATTGATATTGGTACGTTTTTTAATTTAATCTCCATATAGAGAGAGTGTATCTACATAGTCTAGGTCAATATACCGATCAAATGAGACGGAGGAGAGGCTGTTCGGCTCCGCGCCACAGCCAGCCACACCATTGGTGTGACACCTCCAAAGTTGCGGCATAAAATTGGTCACAAACAATGCTATTAATTTGTCCAGTTGTCGTGATTTATGGTGTGGTTTGTTGCGAGGTGCAACCAAACATGCTAAAAGTACACATTGGTAGAGTTTGAGAAATTAAATATCATGAATTCATTAATAGTGTCATGGGTTCAATATATTTCACACTAAAAGTTCAAGTAAATAATTTGGGTTTCGTCCTTAATTGAAATTGTGGTTTGCTATTCGTCGTTGTTGCGGATAGTGTGTATTTCGTGCATAAAATGTATCTATATTATATGTACAAGAAAACATAACAAAAAAAAATAAACTTTAAGCGTGGAAGGAAAATATGAAGTCTTTGAGGGGGTACACGTAAAGAATTCTCCTGAAAAAATTGTAACTGTTACGTTTCACACGGGCACAGGGCACCCGACGCGACGACCGGCACCACCACCATCGCTTTTCCTCCATATACCAGCACCCACCACCTCCCTCTCCCTTTCCCTTTCCGGCCGCATTCCCTCCTCCATTCCTCCGGCAGCCGGCCGTCGCCAGCTTCCGATGGTCCGGAAGGAGACGGCCATGCGGCTGCCCCCGCAGCACCAGGGCCTGGAGGTCAAGATCCCCAGCTTCTTCCGCTGCCCGATCTCGCTGGACGTCATGCGCTCGCCCGTCAGCCTCTGCACCGGCGTCACCTACGACCGCGCCTCCATCCAGCGCTGGCTCGACTCCGGCAACACCACGTGCCCGGCCACCATGCTCCCGCTCCGCTCCACCGACCTCGTCCCCAACCTCACGCTCCGCAGCCTCATCGCGCACTGGGCCGCCTCCGCCACCTCCTGCTCCCCCACCGCCACCGGCGCCTCCAATTCTTCGGCACGGACGTCTTCTCCCGCGAGCCTCGTCCGGCAGGTGGCTTCGCCCGGCGTCGACCCCTCCTCGGCCCTCCGCGAGCTAGTAGCCTATCTCTCCGACGACGACGTCGACGACTTCGAAAAAGAACGCGCTTTTGGGCGCCGGCCGCGCCGCCGAGACCGTCGCGTCGGTTCTCCGGAGGAGAGCCGAGGAAACCGCCGTCGAGGGCGTGGAGGCGGCCACCAGAGTGCTGGCCGCGATCTTGGCCTCGGACGGCGTCGACGACGCGAACAAGAAGCGGGTGGCCACCGGCCTCGCCGCGGACGCGGCGGCCTCGGCCGGGTCGCTGGCGCGCGTGATGCGCCGCGGGAGCGGCGGCCTGGAGGCGAGGGTCGACGCGGCCAGGCTCGCGGAGCTGCTGCTCGCCAATGCCGCCGGCGAGGCGAAGGCGGCGGTGGCCGAGTCGTCCGAGCTGCTGGCCGAGCTGGTGCGGCTCGTGGGCACCGTCGACGAGAAGGGCGCCCTGGACAGGAACGCCGTGGACGCAGGCCTCTCCTGCCTGGCCGCCATCTGCGGCTGCGAGTGTCGCCGCGCCGCGCGCGAGATGGTGCGCCTGGGCGCGGTCCCGGCCGCGGTGCGCGCTCTCCGCGCCTCCACGACGGGGCCCGGCGCGTCTGCGAAGGCGCCCGCGTCCTCGAGTCCGCCGTAGGCTGCGCCGAGGGCCGCGCCGCGCTGTGCGGCGACGCGGAGGACGCCATCCCCGCGGTGGTGGGCAGGATGATGAAGTCCGGGCGCGACGGCGCCGAGGCCGCCGTGGCCGTGCTCTGGGCGGTCTGCCACCGGTACCGTGACCGCCGGGCGGTGGACGCGGCCGCGGCGGCCGAGGGCGGGCTCACGAGGCTGCTGCTGATGATGCAGAGCGGGTGCTCGCCGGCGGCGAGGCAGATGGCGCTGGAGCTGCTCAAGATTTACAGGGTGAACGCCAAGAGCTGCCTCGCCGGCTACGACTCCAAGACCACCCACATCATGCCGTTCTGAGGAAGACGAGAATGGCTTGCCGCGATCCTTCATCGGCTACTCTTTTCACATGATCAAATGGATCCGATGAATCGGTTAAATTGCATGGAACAGGGGATTGTGTTCTTGTTCCTGTGATGTTTCTTGATTTCTTCTTTTTCCTTTTCTTTTGATGTAAGTCGATAGAGAAACAAAGAAGAATTGGTTCATGGTGGAGTGGGGGAATAATAATAATCTGTACAGTACATGGGTAGAGAGTTTTGACATGACCAGAAGAACTGATTTTTAGGCCAAAGAAATTGAAAGTGTTTAATTGCTCTTCCTGAAAGATCTGCGATTTTTCAGAGAAATGGTGATCGACAGGAGATGTGGAATGATTAAGGTTGCAACTGAAGTATTGCTGCTCAGATCAAAATTTGGGAAGAAGCTGAACGACGTCGATCACATCAAATGATTTCATTGGAATCATTGGCCTGCAGCACTTGGTAATGCGTACGTACTAGGTTTTCATGAGACGAGAGAAGTGTTTATCAGGCAACAAAGTTGTCGTAGAATTACCTAATGCAGGATGGATGTCGTCGTGGTCTGTGACTATAGGACAGATTGATTACTCCTACATATCCGTAGTAAGGAAGCAAGATCAAGAACAAGAAGGGTACAGTACAGACGGCATGCGCACTACTACTAGTCATTAGGATTAAAAAAAAGAGCAAAATCCTGGATGGAGCACGTCCACGTTGCCGCTGACCAGAGCGCATGATGGGTTTGACCCGTGGAGCACTCCACCCTCCCACTATTGACTGACCCCACAAGACATGAGACCAGATAAGATGTCTTGGGTGAGCTCTAAGCATACACAACTCGGCTATGTAATCCCAAAGCAAGAGTGCCTTATACGTAGAATCATCCATTCATCCTATGCTCAGTTTTTTTCTCGTTTTCACTATTGTCGAATATTTATTTAAATCGGAGTGCTTGTTCCCATGCATGCCCACGGGCAACCGGAGAAAGGAACGTTTTGTACACCATCACCATGTTGCATGTTGAATTAGCAACTTGATCACTCAGACCCACTCTTTGGTCATTTTGGGTGAGAATCGAATTAAATTATTATTATTAGTTGGCTTATTGGCAAAGAAAGAAATAAATTTTTTTTAAAGATTTGAGTCCTTAGAAAGTGTAAATGATTAAATGATCAATAAAAAAATGTTTAATGGGGGTCAAATATTTAGACGATATATTTGATTTTATTTTTAGATATCTGATATTGGGTATACTATCTCATTTTTAATATCCAATATTGGGTATATTTTATTTGTATATCTGATATCCTCTCAATGTATATGGATTGGTTTATATATATCTGCTAACAATATTCCAAATATCTGAGAAAAATAAGCATACCATTTACATCTCTAGCTCCATCTACCGTTGCTACTTTTGAACATTATATTGTATTCTATTCTAGTGTTGTCTAGCAAGGCTCTGGTTTGACCATCCAGAAATGAACTACCGAAAGGCAGTGGAGCGTGACAGCAGAAACAAGAAGGGTGGGTCCTTTTTAAGTTTACTCCCAGCCTTGCGTGTCTCCAACTTATGAGGTGTTTTCTTGAGTGATCTCATTACAGGTAAATCGGATCACGATACAAGTGCTTGGTTCGGCCTCGCCCGTTATGAGATACCATGGAATCGGTAACCGCTGTTACGGCTCGTCTGTGAGTCACTTATCCCACTACTCTGCAATAACAAAATAGTGATGCAAACACACCAACTTAGACAACGATAGCATCCTCTTATGAACGATCAACAGTCCCAAGGTCCACAATTGTCAAAGATTTGTAAAGCTATAACAAAATAGTATTTCTAAGGATTAAGATGATGCAACTTGATATAGTATTATCGTTGAGGTTTTTTTTCTCATTTTTCTTTGCGGCCTCAAGCGCGGATGTTCCACAATGATCAAGATGTCATACCCGTCACGCCTAGAGTTTGTTGATCTTTAAGTAACTCTCAGCTGCGTGCATGTCTTAAGTATAGGTGTAGCAGTCTTTTTTGTGACTATATAGGTGTAGCAGTCTTAGCTTGTGTTTAGTGTGTATGCGTGGGTGAGTGTGGTATGTGGTACCCCCTCCGTCTCTAAAAGCATATAATTGTAGGTCTATGCACGAAAACCAAGGACTGAGTGAAATTATCAAAATGCCCCCATCTTTGACTCCTGATGATAATAGATTGTGAGAGAAAGCTTGGCTGGAGAACGAGCTTGCGCTAGAGCGTTCTGGAGGAACGAGTGGACAGGAGACATGTGGCAACCCGTGCATGGGTTGGGGCTCTTACTGCTGTTGTTTTGTTTCACTGACCACACCAGCTTTTATACCACCTATACGCTAACCTTGGTTAGGATCATATCTTTCTTGAGACAAATTTTAAATGATAGGATTTCATATTTTTAGAGACGGAGGAAGTACGAGTTTATACACAAGTTAAGATACTGCCACAGCTTGTACTTTGTACTTAAAAGTATTGAGACATAACGAAACGAAAAAGAAATACTATGCGTGTGGATCGATTCAGATGCAACATCGTTCTTGAGGTACTCCCTCCGTCCCGTATTAAATGTCATTTTAGTTGCTGCTGTGGTACGCCGGATACTCAGTGAATGTGGACAAAGGGCCGGTCAGATACATGCGAGACTTTGTGAACGTGGACACTCGCTGGACACTCCAGAACGATAATTATTACGGGACAGAGGAGTACTTATTAAACCAGCCTCCTAATGGAGAGGCCTCATCGCACTGCAGGAGGGGTGCGGTCCGGCGACGCCTGCACAGACAAGGCACATCACAGCACAACAGGGAGAGCGCGTGGAGTGAGAGTGAGACCTTTCATGTGTCGGACCAACAAGGCAACAACCCACCGCGCTGACCCGGGTCGATCCGGTCCAACCATGGAAAGCGTATTTTTCGTCTTTCTGCGGTGCGGGGCTGGTGGCCCATGTAAAGGACTTTGCTGGTACACACGCCATGTTGGGGTATTAGATCATGGGCCCTAGCCCATAATCAATCATCCTCCAAACATAGGAATAGGGGCCTGCGCTGGCCAGCAGCAAATAGGAACAGTCGGTCCGTCTAATGGTGTGGGCTTGTGGCCCGCTGCGGGATGCCGTCGTGCACTTGTGGGCTGAAAATCCTTCAGGTCCAATGCCTGAGACAGGAACCGAACGGTCATCAGGCTATCTGCACTGCTACACGTTATACCATCCGGAATGACTCCAGCTCAGCACAGCTCAGCAAAAATAACGGATATAAGCCTGCAGCGGCAGACGCTAAAACCTTTGCTGGCAGCCGGAGCACGCCAAATGCAACGTACCTGCCGGCCTGTGGCGTACGCGCGCTACCCAATGCATGTGGCAGGCTGCATGTGCGCAGAGCAAGCATGGGAGAGAGAGGACAGAGGTAACAGCGGGCCCCACAATTTTAAACATCTAAAATATGTTATAACTCACAAACTAAAAAATTAAATTAAATTTCGATTGCACCATTAAATTCGTTTTAATAAATCCTTTAAAACAAGATGTCACATGGATATGTTTGGATAAAATTTACAGAAGATGACAAGTGGGACCGTTGTTGGTAGTTGGTATAGAGCATAAGATATAGAGGATGATGAGTGCGGAAGAAACGTGTATAGAGGAGAGAATCTTGATGATTAGGATGTATAGAGAATGAAAATAGAGGATGATGAGTGCGGATAGCCTCACACGGCACGGCACGGCACGGCTCGACGGAAAAGACAAAAAATCCTTTTTCTCAGACGAGTCTCCTCAGTACTTCTTCCTATACCTGCTGGATTCATGGCGCAAGCTCAACGTAATAGGGAAAAAAAAAAGGCACCTCACCAGCACGTCGCTAAGGAATCAGGAGCAGAAACGTCAGCAGATGTAAAATTTGGTGTAATGAAACACCTGTACCTGTACTGGTTGCTCGTCGCTCCCCCGGCGGCTTTCGTCTGCTACAGGTGAGTAGTACATACATTTACATTTACGTACTACTACTCAAGACGGCCCCTGGCATGGGCGCATGGGTACATACCCTGTGCTACATACCTTGTGCTCAGCGAAATTCCGTCCAACAGCACTGCATCCCGTGGCATCGTGTACTGTGTATTATAGTGTATAGACTACTGGTAATGTACTGTAGTATAATGCATGGATTACTTGAACATGCCAATAATGTAATTTATTTGGTACTGCTTGTCTATTCGCCAATACCAAGTCATCTGACATCCCATGCCTGCTTGCTTTGAGACTCGAGACTGCATGTACAGTATCATCTAATTTATTGGTGGTACTTGTCTATTCGTCAGTAACCAATTAATTTGACACAGGTATGCATTCTAGTGCACATGCATGGTGAAAGGTGAGAGCGAGCTGTGCTCAGCATTCATACATAGTAACCACCGGTGGTGCTTTGTCACTGCCCTCCTAATTAAACACTGATGAAGCGAGGAAGGCGCTACTATTGCGTATCATCAACACGCCAACACCTACAGTAAAGTGGTCCTGCTCAATTAGTTGAGACGAGGCTACCTAGCGGAGTAGTACCTGCTACAGCCTACAGTGCTTTCCTTATCTATCTGACTGGCCCTTGCCGTATTCAGCTTCGAGAGAGGTCCATTATTTCTGATCACTGACAGAGAGCCTTCTTCCAGCTTTGCAGCGACGCAAAACCGTAACATGGCAAAGCATGGGCTCCGGCCCTTTGACACTAGCTAGTACTGTAGCAGTAGAGATATATGGAAGTTGGTCCACGTCGTCCTACCGTACCGTGTTCCGCAACTGCTGCTACATACGGATCGCACTGAATGAAATTAATTACCGCTGCAGCTTAATTAAGCTGCTGGCTGGCGAAACAGGTATCATGCGCCCCTCCCATCCGATGCATGCGTGGCTCCTAGAAAGCACACACCACGAATACTAATCATGGCGCGTGTGCTTTATTTGCTTCAAAAGCAAGGGCCTCCTCCGCCCTATCCTGTCGATCGTCAGTCATCCAATGCATGGAGGAGATCCATTCTACACATGCATCGCAGCATCGATCGATCGACCACGCATTGCATTGCATTTGCATCCATGAGCTAGAGCGATCGAGACCATGCTGCTACTGTATAGATAACCTAGCTACCACAAGTAGTATATATGTATATATGCTAAAGAAAACACGATCGATCGAAGCAATAGCATACGATCGACCGTACGTCCACCACGCGGCCGGCGCCTTACTTTGCTCTAAACGACCATAAAATACGTCGTGCTTTTTATGTATGTGCGCTTACCAAGCCTCTTCCCCTTTTTCTTCACTGGGCTACCTAAAGAAATGCATGCATGGCCTCTCGGGAGCTTTCTAGAAGTACGTGAGAATCTCATCTGCCCGAATGAAAGAAATACACCACCAGCGCCAAGGACAGACATGTATGGACACTGCATGCCAGGAGGTGTGGGTTACGAATTTTACAGTACTACAATCATGCATGCATACACACACTAGTACACTTAGAAATCAATGGAATAATATATACAAAGTAGTGCTAGGGCCTTGTTCGGTTGGGAGATGTTAGAAAAAGTTGCAACTGTAGCGTTTCGTTTGTATTTGGCAAATATTGTCTAATCGTGGTCTAACTAGGCTTAAAAGATTCGTCTCGTGATTTACAACTAAACTGTGTAATTAGTTATTTTTTTTACTAACATTTAATGCTCTATATATGCGGGTAGAAATTGATGTGATGGAGAGAGAGTGGAAAAAGTTGCAAGTTGCAACCCAACCGAACAAGGCCTATATTCATATAAATAGCACTAGATTTTGCAGGCTTGTAGGTCCAGATCCAGAACCCTAGCACGTGCCCGCGGCCTAATGTTCCCTCAATGGATCTAATCTAAGAAAAGAGCACTGTTAATTGCAGCCATATCACATTCTCACTGCAATGCAAGATATGTCAGCCTAGCAGTCAACCTTTAATTGTATGCATGGAGCCAAAGGACCCACTCTACATAATTAGAATTTATAACTTCTCCTAGTGAGATATTCCGGTTTCTACTAGTGTTTTAGTATTTAAAATTTAATATAAACTTTTCTACTAAATATCTCTTAGTGAAAATTATTATGTATTATGACTAGTGATAGTGTTATACCTACTTAAAAACACTAGAAGAAGTCTACTTTTTTTGTAGTGCCACTCGTAATTAATTTATGTACTCTCGTGGTGGTCATGCATGTTATCAACAGGTAATATGAGAGACTGCAAATCTGCAACACTACTGCAAAGGGTTCAAAGAAAAGCAGACCTATGGGAATGTGCTTGCCATATACTACTGTACTCTGCCAAAGCGATGCTATTTTCATGGCCATGCATGTGCAGCTAGAGCACTTTCAGTGGCAATACGTGGCACCAAAACCAAGCCTCTCCAGTTGCCAAAGCATATACCCTTGCGGTAACACACTGCCGTGGTGCGCGATGTCTTTTTCTTGACATTACGGGGCACCGACATGCATGCCAAACCCAGCTGAGCTACAGCAACAGCTTTGGACGTATATATGTAGTGATCCACTGATCCATGATATAGCTAGCTAGCAGTCGTCGGTGGTGTGAATGGATGAAATTGTATAGGTGTGGCATATATGCATGTGTATCGTAGCAATGCAGTGGTTGCCTATATATTGCTGATGAGCTAGCTTACTCGTGCATTTGCTGGATGTTAAATTAAAAAAAAAAAAAAGAAATCTTGCCAGTTCAGTCCCCTTCTAATGCCTGCTAATGTTTACATTTGGGACACAGAAATCTCACAAAATAGCAGAAAAGAAAAACCTTCGAAACACACATCTGATCTGATTTCTAAATAAGTAGCTTGTAGCTAGGTGCAATGCAAAGATTTTACTGTTATTAGCAGCCAGTATTATTATTATCTAGGAAAATCCCACGTACAGTACAATCCTTTTTGTTCCCACCGACAAAATACTTTTTTTGTACACAAATGAAATAGGTTACGAAAAATTCTAGCTAATACGACGATTCTTCCCACCGACAGGATGCAGTTCACCGAGACACACGTCTTATGTACCCTCGAATTGGAAGTATTGATGGTGTCCGCCAAAAACCTCTAGTGCTGCTGGCTGCTGGGCGTTTTTCCGGGCGGTGTTTGTGCGTACCAATAAAGACGAGCTGGGCATCAGGACGGAGCATCTCGATCTCGATCTCGATTTCCGCGGAAATGATCGATTTTCGCCTGTTTTCCTGCGGTCTGGTTCGGCGAACGGACGGAGGAGGGAAGAAGACAACCGTCTCAGCTTTTTCAGCGGCGATCATATATCGGAATACTCGCTAAAAATGCCTTTGCTCAGATGAATGCACATGCTTCTCGTCGTCAGCCATTTGTGGGCACTGGGCAGGGTAACATCCTCTCCCTTTCCTTTCTGCAGAACCGCGTAGTATATACTACTGTATTCGTCCCTAGCACTAAACCTTTTCACATTAGTGCATGAACTCCTTGGAGAATGAGTGGGAACGTGTGTGTGTGTGTGTCAGTATTGGAGTATAGTACTACCTCAAAATTTGTGCAACTTTGCATAGGGCAGGCAGAACACGAGAGGGCATGATGGAATGCTCTGGGTAAGGTAAAACAACTAAGAGCCGAAATGCACAAAAGAGTACTTACACGTATTAACGCTTCTTCCAATTAGTTGGGCCTCGTATCTAAGCACTTTAGCCCAGTTATTTCTTAAAGGAGGGCTAGTAATTTTTCTGAAAACAAAATTCGTATAAGGTGGCCGTTGTCGTGTTCAGTTCCAGTCCGCCAATATCAATCCATCACTGCCTAATTATATCTCCGGTTCAAACTCAGCACATTGTACTACTTTAACAAGGAAAAAGGAAAAAAAAACATTTGAATATATACATCACCTGCTAATAGTTTGGGTTAAAATAGATTTTATGGGTTGGGTTTTTATATGGATACATTTTTTATAGACACAAATGGATTGATTTACTTAGTGGGTTGGGTTGATTAGGTTTAACAAAAAATTGGGTTGGATAGATTGAGATTTTGATTCTTTTTTTAAGGGATTTGAATGGATTGAACTCTTGGGTTAATGTTGAGTTTTCAGTATATTATAGCATAATGAACGTTTGAATTGAGTTTAGTCATGTGTAACATATTGTACTATGTATTAATTAGTGGTGGGCCCCACATGTTTATCTTAGCACACTAATAGTACAGAGTAGTGTTGTGACATTTTGACTCTTATTTAACAAATTTCACTTGATTTCGATAAAATTTTAAGGTGTGAACACGAGCTTTTATTTCTAGGATTCAGCTTTGATGTGGGGCCCATATATTGATATGGCAGTGCTAATTGATATGAAGCAGCTGCTTGTTGCATGAAATCATCTATAACAAATTTTATTCAATTTTGATAAAAAATTTAATGTGAATACAAAATTTTAAATCTAAGGGTCCGAGTTTTATTGAGAATACATATGTGTAAACCCATAGGTTTTTTAACATGCCCATGACTTTAGTTGGTTTGTTGATTAGAGTGGGTTGGATTGAAACTGTAAAAATTTAGAGTGGGGTGGGTTGAAAAAGAGAAGTAATTTGTCATGGATTGGATTGGGTAAGGGGTGTATTCTAGCCCATTAACACAGTGACATATACATATGTCGTTGAGGGATGCCATATGCCATAAATTGGGTTTGATTATTAATTTTACCGTTGACGAGCGAAAGCAGGGGCGAAGCTACTTAGGTAATCGGGGGTGCCCAAGCACCCCCAAAAATAATAGAAACAGTGATGAGGTCTAAATTTTTAACATATATGCATCTATATGAAAAATATCTATGCACCTACAAGCTAAGTACACCTCCCTCTAACTTACTCTAGCTTCGCCACTGAGTGAAAGTAAATGGGTAAAAGGGTATAGTAGTGTGAGAGTGATCCGGACGCACGCTTGATAAACAAATGTGAGGTGTTGGGAACCGGAATATGCTTCTAGTTTTAGGACATGGATATTGCGCGACCCATCGCGCGATAGGCGAGCGCGCGACCCCACACACTACCCTCCCTCGGCTCCCCCCGCTCCCTTTCCATTGGCCAACGATCTGACATGTGCATGTGCTCGATCCGATTCTGCCAAACTCGCCTCTTCCCGCTCCGTTTCCATTGGCCACATATGCATGCAAGCTGACGTAACCAAAGAAACTACTAGACATTTTCTTTAATAGCAATAGCTTTTGAATTGGCTATCGGATTTCAATTCCGTCTACACCGCTGTGTTCATCTTGACGAGATGAACAAATCTAGATCCCACTTACATAAATTTCACATGATTTTATTTTAGTAGCAATTTATATATAATACGTGCTAGGAGATTTATCAAAAAAAATTGCTAGTAGGTAATACTAAAGTTGTTACTCCTAAAATATACTAAAGTTATCACATAGCATACACAAGGTAATACTAAGTTGCTACTTCAAAAATATACTAAAGTTATTACGTAGCATATACAAAGCTCAGGGCAAAAATATCAAATAATGAAGTTTCTACTCAAAAAATACTAAAGTTGTTACATGTATGCAAAGCTAATACATAATACTATAGTTGTACAAAATTGGGTGGAATATTAAAGTAAACATTGCATAAGTTATCAACTAGGGCGCAAGTTATCATACAGCTTGCTCAAACTTGCTCATACTTTCTGCTCCAATTTGCTGGCAGCCACCTGTACTTCATCGATCTAAATCTGCCCCTCTTCGTTGATTTGCTTCTACTCCTCACAAATTGGTCACTTCTCTCAACACTAAAACACACGTATGCAGTAATACTAAAATTGACAGCTAAAAACTACTGAAATTGATCAATATAAACTGAAAACTAAAATAGCCAAAATAAAAAAAGAAAATCAAATAATCGAAACTGAATGAAATTGAAAAGACTAGAATAAAAATTACTAGAAAAAACTAAAATTGAAAAACGCACAAAAAGAATTAAATTGAAAAAAGAATATGAAAAATTTACAAAAGAAAAAAACAAAAATTGAAATTGACAACTAAAACTGAAATTGACAACCAAAAAATTTCACTAAAAATAAAAAAAAAACTAGAGTATACAAAATAGCAAACAAAAAATTAAAACTGAAATTAAAAAATAAAATTTGAGTGAAAAAGGCAAATAAAAGAAGAAGACTCAAGTAAGCATAACGAAAAACTAAAAACTGATTATTTCCAAATAGAACTGAAATAAAATTAGCAACGACAAAACTTAACTGAAATTAAAAACTGAGCCTAAAATGAAAACATAAACTAAAAAAAGTGACACACATAACTCATTAAACTAAAAGGGAAAAAGTGAAAAAAAACTCATTAAAATGAAAGGAAAACTGAAAAAAACATACAACTGAAACTAAAATAACACTATAGCTACATGACCTTGTATGTGGAAAGTTTCAGTTGAAAGCATGCAGCAAGTTATATTTTAAGCAAATGATAATTTATTTTGATTACCATATAAAACACATACGTAGCTACTATAAGTTACCATTATATAAAACAAATTCCAAAATAGGCATCATAGGTCTAATTCTATAGATCTCATCAAAAGAAACATAATGGTACAAATAAAACTAAAAACAAAGTTATTATATTTTTAAGATAATAAAATAAAATATGTGGAACACAACCACTCAACCACTAGTAGAAAAGAGGCCGCCAGAGCCGGCGCCCCCTTTTTATACCACAGGCGGTTTTAGTTACCAAGCGCCTGTGGTATAAAAAGGACTGTGTCGCAGCTCCAACCGCTGCGAAAAAAAAGCTTACCACAGGCGGTTGGTATAAATCACAGGCTTAATCCAACCACCTGTGGGAACTGTTTACCACAGGCGGTTGGTTTAACACAACCGCCTTGTGTAAATGTGACATTTACACAAAGGCGGTTGGCTTAAACCAACCGCCTTTGGTAATCAAAGTTACCACAAAGCGGTTTGCCTTACTAACCGCCTGTGATTTATCTTCTATAAATACCCCCTTCTTCCACCCCGAGCCGACTGTAGCTCGCAGCCACCTTCCATTGGAGACGATTTTGGAGGTCCAGATTTGCCAAAATACAAGGGGGGAGGTTTTGATCTTCATTTCTTGGAAGGAGGTTGCTATAAAAGGTTAGCTCATGTTCCTCTTGCCTCAATTTACTCATTCTTGCTCAATTTGAGTCTCTTTTTGGATCTAGGGTTTCACCATAAATGAGGAAGAAGAATACCTAGCTTCTTGTCTTTATTTCTTGTAATTAGGCTGCTTAAGATGGTTAGATAATGCCTCTCCTCTCCCTCTTTTCATGTTTGCTTCTCATTGTAGCTAGTTTATGCAAGATTCCATCAATGGTGTGTTCTTGTGTGTTTATGTAGAGAGAGAGTTGTGGGTTTTTTTGTTATTTTTTAATTATATGCTACTTAGGTATTTTACTTTAATCTCTCATAGCTATTCCCTAGCTAATTAGGTATTTTTGTAGCTACTTAGGTTTTTTAATTATGCTAATTAGGTTTTTAAATGTAGTACCTAAAAGAGCCTTAAATCCTAGCTAATAAAATTCATAGCTATTCCCTAGCTAACTCTTTTCATAGCTATTCTCTAGCTAACTCTTTCTTCTACTCTTTTCATATAAATAGACCCATTTAGAATGGTTAGTTAATTTATATAAGGTTGATTAAGTTGGAATGATTTATTAACCTAAAATAGCTATTAGCCTATGTACCTAAATAAATAGACATTAGTTTATTATAAAAATATATCCAACGATCTATCAAATGATATATTTATATCTCGTAGCGAATATGTTTTGTACAAGGTAGTGATGGAGAGGTCATTTTAGATGTATAATTTATCAAGACTAGATCCATCATACATACCGAGGTGCGAAGTTTATTGATGCTTTGCTAAGAACCATACTTCGAGAACAAAGAAGATGCACATACATTGTCCATGCATGGACTGCAAAAATGTTGCTGTACTAGGCGATATCCCGCGCGTTGCTGCGGGTTAATGAAAATCAAAATTATGTAAAGAAGTAAGGGTATGGCTCGAGACGGTTGGAAGAGTCCAGTAAAAGAAATAAGTGAAAGAAAAATAGTAGTATTTGTTTTTTAGAATGAAAGGAGCAGGGGAAAAAAGAGAAGGAGGAGAGGCAGATTAAGACATTGAGTTGAGAAATAGAAGATTTGTGGGGTAAAATTTTTGTATTAAAAGGCCAGAAAAAAGTCCTTTATGATGAGCTCTTGCATTTTAATAGTAAATTTTGAAAGGAAGGAGGCGAGTAAAAGAAATAAGTGGAAGAAGTTTTAAAAATAGAAGTATTTATGATTTAGGATGGGAGAAAGAATTAATTGTAGTATGATATTCTTTTAATTTGGGAGGAAGGCCGAAATTGTGAAACGGTAATTTGGGGGATTTTTTTTGGAGGAAATTATTTCTTCATGATGAGCTTTTGTATTTTAAAAGCAATTTTGAGAAGGAAGGAGGCGTGAGGAAGAAATAAATAGAAGGAATTCTAGAAATAGATTTGCCGGGAAAAAAATTGCATGAAGGAAAGGTTTGCAAAAAAAAAAAAAAAAAAAAGCGCACTGTTCATAACCACTGTCGCGGTAACAGTGGTTTGTGAGGGGGCACTGTTCCGCTACAGTGAAATGAGAGAGGGCCGGTGGTATACAGAAATGAGTGTATAGGTAGATTTGATGACACTCAACAAATCCTTTCTCATCTGGTCCGCCGAGGATTTATGAAGGATTACTTGATTTAGACAAAGCATGGAGAGGGTAGCTCTGCCTCTTATGCAACTACTAACCCTGTGAACATCGATGCCGATGGTCCATATATGCTTGTTGATGGTTTGAGTTCGTACACGAGACACAACAACCTGACGCCGACCGCCCAGAAGCCGAACATGTTGTGCCAAATGTTTATGATCAAGGTTTTGCTGGAGGAAATGAAGGATTCAGAACTAATATGGCTGCGGAAGATGCAGATTTTCTAGAGGCAATGTTGCGCCATTATGCAGAAGATCCATCAATGTTCTTCATGAAAGGTATGGAGGCCCTGATGAAGGCAGCACAAGAGCCTTTGTACGATGAGTCTAAGGGCTGCACCAAAGAGTTCACGACGCTAAGGTCTGTGCTAAAGTTGTTGGTGTGCAAAGCTAGATATGGTCTTTCTGATGCTGGCTTTGATGCGTTCTTGAGCATTATTGTAGACATGCTTCCAAAGGAGAACAACGTGCCTGCTAACACATACTTTGCAAAGAAGCTAATTAGTCCACTGATGATGGGTGTTGAGAAGATCCATGCGTGTAGAAATCAATGTATCCTATATCGAGGTGATGATTATAAGGACTTGGACAGCTGTCCAAAGTGTGGTCCAAGTAGGTACAAGACAAATAAAGACTACAAAGAGGAAGAGTGTGTCACCTCGGTGTGTAAAGGAAAGAAATGAAAGAGGACCCAACAAAAGACCCAGAAGAGTGGTTCAAAACCCACCGGCAGAGAAAAGGAAGAAGTAGACTATTATGCATAGAAAACGATTCCTGCTTTGGTGATGTGGTACCTTTCTGTAGTCGATCGATTGAGGTGTTTGTTCGCTAACCCAGAGGATGCCCAACTTATGAGTCGGGCATGCTTCGCCGAGCACAAAGACGATGGGAAGCTTCGGCACCCAAAATAGATGGGTAGCAGTGGAAAGATTTCAATGAAAACCACAAGGACTTTGCAAAGGAACCAAGAAATGTTAGGTTCGCACTGAGTACTGATAGAATGAATCCATTTGCTGAGAGGCGCAGCACACATAGTGCATGGCCGGTGATCCTCACCATCTACAACCTTCCTCCATGGTTAATGCAGAAGCAAAAGTACCTCATGCTAACCATCCTTATCTCTGGTCCTACACAGCCTGGAGTTGATATGGATGTTTTCTTAGAGCCCTTAATAGAGGACATGAAGATATTATGGAAAATAGGTGTTAAAATCTTGGACGAGTACCACAAAGAATCATTCACGCTGAGAGCAATTATCTTTGTTATGATCAACAACTACCCTGCTCTCTTCACATTATCAGGACAATTCAAGGGAAAGTTTGGTTGTGTAGTATGTATAGATGGAACTGCTCATGTCTCCCTTACTGCATCTAAGAAGATAGTGTACATGAGGCACAGACGCTACTTAACAAAAGGACACAGGTACCGCCAGAAAAAGATGGATAAGTACTTTTGACAATAATGATGAACTACGCCTCTCGCTCCATCAAGAAACAAGAAAGGCAAAAAGAGTTTTCAACATAGTCAGGAAACTCAAATTTATTTTTGGAAAGAAAACAAAAGATGGAAAACCAAGAAAGAATGTCAAACCAACTCCAGAGGCTACATTCAAGAAGAAGTCTATTTTCTTTGAGTATTTGTCATACTGGCAAGAGTTAGACGTGACGCCACGCGATCGATGGTACGCATGTTCAAAGAACGTGTTTGAAAGCCTAATTGGCACCTTGCCGGACATGAAGGGCAAGACAAAGGAAGGACTAAAATCACGCTTGGACATGGTACAGTTAGGCATAAAAAAGAACTTCACCCCTGTTATGCTAGAAAATGGGAAGTACCACCTCCCAAAGAAGAAGCTACAACCTCAACAATGATGAGAAACATACGATGTGTGTGTGGTTGAAGAATTTAAATGTACCATCTAGATTCTGCTCTAGCATACGGAGTATTGTGTCAATGAAAGACCTTACACTCACCAACTACAACTCACATGATTGTCATGTCATGTTGACTACTTTCCTCCCTATTGCCATCAGGGCTATAAATCCGGTGTTGATAAAGGTTGCAGTCACATGGTTGTGCTACTTCTTCAACAGGATCTCATAGAAAGTGATTGACCGTGATGAGTTGGCGTCTCTCTAGGAATTCGCAGTGGAGACTTTATCACAGTCTGAGATGTGTTTCCCCCAGCATTCTTCGATATGATGGTTCACCTTGTGGTGCACTTGGTTCCACAAATAGAGGCACTAGGTCCCATGTACTTGCATGAGATGTGGACGTATGAGCGTTTCATGTCAATACTAAATGGCTATGTATCAATTCGTGCTCGTCCTGAGGCGTCCATGGTAGAGGGGTACTTAACCGAAGAGGCCATTGAATCCGGAGGTCTATTCTGCAACAGAGTCCTAAAAGACCAGGTTGCAATAGGTTTGCCTCCATTACGACACGAGAGTAGGCTAAATGGAAGAGGAAGGATGGGAAAGAAATTATGGGTCCCACCAGATTATAATACAATCCTCGAGGCACATCACAGCGTCCTACATCAGCTCTCGATAATGGAGCCTTTGATCAAGCAACACATTGATGAGCTTCACAAACATAATCATGGGCGCACGGACGAATGGGTAACGAAGGAACACAAGATTTGGTTCAATTCATGGCTAAGGGAGCATGACATTCCAGATGGGGAAACACTTGAGGAACGCACCATCAAGGTGTTGGCATCTGGACCATCACGCCAAGTCACGACATGGCAAACCTATGACATTAGTGGCTTTACGTTCTGTACCAAGTCCAAGGACCAAAAGAGCATGGCACAAAACAGTGGTGTTCGATGCGAGGCCTTAGACTCTAAAACTGGTGTGGAAACTACATACTTTGGCTTCGTTGAGGACATATGGGAACTAGACTGGTACATTTCAGATCCCTGTGTTTCGATGTCAATGGGTTAAAGACAAACATGTCACAGTGGACAACTATGGGGTCAGAGTTCTTGATCTAAGTAAGGTAGGCTACAAAGATGACCCGTGGATAATGGCTAGCCGTGTTGCACAGGTTTTCTACGCTGAACAGATCCTATCTCCAAATGATCAGAAGAAAAGCACCGACAAGCCAAAGCATGTAGTTTTCCCTGGAAAGCAACAAGCTATAGGAGTTGATGGTGTATATGACTTGGATGTATTTAATGAGTTCAGTGACATGTCTCTTTTCGTAGATGACTATCCGGTAAGGATAAGGAATGTTGAGCGAAGCATCCCACGAGTTCGTTGCCCTGGGTGTGCCACGATGGACAAGGACGAACAGTAGCTGCCTAGATTATATTTGTTATTTGTCACGTAATACTTTTGTGTTATAATGTGCACCTTATGCAGCGTTTGTACTTTGTTCCTACATTGTTACTACCAATCATTTCAATTTATTATGTGGTATTCGTAAAATTATTTTTTACAAAGATATACACAGTACCATAAACCTAACAACATTGAATTCATATTTTTTTTGTATTCCTAGAATTATTTATGTGTTAAACAAACAAGATAGGAGGTCAAACATGGCATTTATCAAGCTACATATAAAAAACTTTCCTTTAACTAAATTTTTTTGCTACATATAAAAGTATCTCAAACATGGCATTTAATATTTTTAACATGTAGATCTACTCAAGAGAAACACAAAAACTTTGTTTAACTAAATTTGGACCAATATTTCTGAAGATATGATTTATCAAGCTTTTAATTTTTTTTCTGCAACACAAAATAATGGAAAAAGAAAAAAAAATGAAAAATTGTTTCTACAGGCGGCGTTCTTTGACGGCCGCCTGTACAAACGCATTTCTACAGGCGGTGGTCAAAGCTAACCGCCTGTAGAAACAGTTTTTCTGGCGGACGGTATTGACCACCGCCCGTGAAATGGTTTCTACAGGCGGTGGTCAATACCGGCCGCCTGTAGAAATGTGCAGCCTATATATTTGTTGTGCTCCGGCCCCGAAAATTTTCCAAGTCCTGGCGCCAGTTCATTCGAACCTACGCCGCCGCCTGCCCAAATTTTTCACGCCGCCGCCTTCCTCGCCGCCCAGCGCCACCGTCCCCCGCGCGCCGCTCGCCCGTCGCCGCCCTCCGCCGTCGCGCACGCACGGGGGTCTCCATCGTCGCGCCCGTCACGCCGTCGTCACCCTTTTGAGACGCCCGCCGCCCACCCCGGGTCGAAGCAATCGGCGCGGCGTCGTCTTCTTCCGTGGGTCACCGGAGCGAAGCCTCGCCGCCTCTCGGTGGACTGCGGAGCATCGTCTTCTTTCCGGTGGTAAGCTCTCTCCTCTCCTCAAGGCGTCGGCGGGCCGTGTGTGCGTCGGCAGCCGGGTGGGGTGCAGTGCGGCGGCGGCCTGGGGTGCGGCCCGGCGGTGGCGTGCGTGCAGTCTTGAGGCGAACGGGAGGGAGGGGGCGGGCAGGTGCGCTTGGCTAGGGGCCTCTCGGCGGCCGCCGCCGGAGGTAGGGGGAAGACCCCCCCGACATGGCTCCCCCACCCGCGAGAGAGAGAGGAGGGCCGTCTTTGGGCCCCTCTTGGGCCGCCCAGCGCAGAGAGAGAGAGAGAGAGGAGGGGCGTCCCCGGCTTTTTTTTTTTTTTTACTTTAGCATTTCATTTTTAAGTGAAATAAATGTATATTATGTATGTATTTCTCTTTGTAAATAATATGATATATGAAAATGAAAATATATGTAAATAATTATGTATGCATTTCTCTTTGTATATGTAAATGAAAAGGCTACATATGACATATGAAAATATATGTCTCTGTAAATATTTCTTTTTAAATGCATTTCTCTTTGTATATATCTTTGTAAATAATTATGTATGCATTTCTCTTTGTATATGTAAATGAAAAGGCTACATATGATGTAAATAATAAATAATTATTTTATCCTCTCATAAATAATTATTTTATGCCTATCCTTTGTAATAAATAATTATTTTATCCTCTGATATGTTATTGAGTAAAAATGATGTATATGTATGGTAATACATGTATCATGCCACGTATTGTACTTTATATTTCATGTATTATTTTCTCCTGTCATATGTTATTGATATTTCTCGTGTATGTACATCGACCTAGGTCTTTATATTTATCGAGCGAAGATTTTAATGATGAGTTCCCCGCGCAAGGACCAAGCACAAGGGTCCGAACACACGGAACAAGCCCCAGGGGTCCCACCCCACGACGCAAGTACAAGAGACCCACAATTGGGCCAAGCCCCATGTCGTCCCCACCCAACGGGGCATGTAGAGCAAGTACAAGGGACCCACGAAATGGGCCAAGCCCCCTGTCGTCCCACCCAACGGGGCAAGTAGAGCAAGTACAAGGGACCCACAAAATGGGCGAAGCATCAGGGGCCTCCACTCCCTCATACGAAGCAGAAGCTAGCGACGACATGGAGCCTTTTGAAGCGAGGAAGGCTCGCCGTGAATTGGCACGTGACCCTGATTACAATCCACAAGATGATGAGGTCCATATGATTTCATATGTGTATTTAATTACTTGATTTGAATTCATAATGTCAATGTGACTGACAATGTCTATACTCAGGAGGCATTGTCTCAGATGCAAATGCTGATAATGGAACATGAAATGGCACGTGATGCAGCAGACGCACCAGAAACAACCGTGACGACCACTGAGAGATCAAGAAAAAGGAAGCGGTCCGGTTTGAAATGAGGCGAGAGGGGTACGAATAAGTTTCCAGACGAAACATATAGCATTGATGAAGTGAGCTCGATTGGACAACCCCTACTTCCTGAGGAGGCCCGACCCAAGTACCGGAATGCAATTGGCTTTTGTATTAAGGACTTTGTTGACATCACCATTCGGGATTGGTCCAGTGTGCCAGAAGGTGTCAGGACAAAAATCTGGAATAGAATGAAGACGAGGTTCCAGTTTCCACAGAACACACCAGAGGCACTAGTAAAGGAATATACAATGAAGCAGTGTGCGATCAGTTTCCGAAACTAGAGGTACGAGATGAATTCCAAGTATGCGAAGAAAGGAAAGGACCCTACAACAAAATATAATATTACCAAAGAGCAGTGGGCGGTATTTCTAGAGCAGAGGAGAGATCCAAACTTCATAGTTATGAGTGAAGCAAACTCGAGCTTGCAAAGAAGAACAAGTACCACCACCACCTAGGCTCGGGTGGTTACCAGTATGATCCCCAAATGGAGGGAGCAAGAGGCTGCGAAGAAGGCGGCAGGGCTGCCCGTGCTGTCTGAGCAAGTTGGTGAAAGGTCCACGAATTGGATTCTTGCTCGGAAGCCAAAGGAAACCGAGAGCGGTGTGTCCTTTGAGGATCCTATTGTCGATGAAGCAGCAAAGAGCATCTTTGCGGTGGTAGCCAAGCTGCATGAAGGGAAATTCAAGCCACGAAGGGAGAGGGACACCCTTAGTATGGGCCTGGGTAACCCCGAGCATCTTGGCCGTGTTCGAGGCATCTCATCCAAAGAGGGATGGAAGAAAGGATTCGGCCCTCAGTGGTCAGGTGAGTATAAGAAACGTGATCGATACAAGGAAGAAATGGCAAGTTTCTTTAAGCAGGAGGCTAAGAAAGAGTTCATAGAGATGATGGGGAAATTGCTAGAAGATCCTCCTCCTCAGTTGATGCAGAAACTGGCGAGTGCGGTGTCAAATCAACAAATGAGCGCTTAGGCCCCCTAGATGTAGTTAGTCCAAGTGGATGCGCAACCGTTGGTGTCACACTATCAAACAGAAATTCCAAGCAGTGTCGGGTCTACAGCGAACAAGGCTCACTATCCAGTTGATGACATTGTTGCTCCCGTGCCTTGCTCCCTAGTCATACGGTATGGCATTAACAATCATCGTTCAAGGGAAGTGGCCACAGGCAAAGCGATCCCAGGAGGACCTAAATACCATGGTGCCAACATTCCTGAAGACTACTGCAGAGTAGAAGTATCGACCGTGGTCCAAGGATACGAGGACGAGATTCTCGACATCCCCGGTCCCGAGGACATTGAGAAACTAGGACAGGCGATAAACAATTTCATCCTTTGGCCTCGGCGGGACGTCCAGCTGAGGGAGCCACCACCATCCTCTCAAGAGATGCCACCCACTCAAGAGTCGTCAGCACGTGTGGATCCTCTTCCTAACCCACCAGCATCACCATCCTATCAAGAGATGCCACCCACTCAGGAGCCACCATCATCACCTCCACAGTCTCTTGCAGACCCACTAGCATCACCTCTCTATTTTGTTTCTGACTATCAATTATCACCTCCCCATGATATTCCTAACCCACAGTCACCACCATCTCAGCCACCATTCAATGCTACACCTTCCCCACAACCAAAAGCTCCTGAACAAACAAAGGAGTTGAAAGGTCCTTGTTTGGTTTTGGTAATTGAGTGACAACTTAGGTGGACTAACTGTGTTTATGTGAGATATGCAGAGAATTAGTCCACAGGTGATGAAGGAGGTTAATGCATGAAACATGACATGGAGTCATGTGGCTAGAGGTGAAGATCAAGACAAGACTTGGCTTGATGGACCGGTTGCAAAGGTGAAGGGCAAGTTGGAGGCTTTGAAGCCATTAGTACCGAGTGTCGGGAGGCTTGAATAAAGACTTGGCGTCGAAGGACCGAAGCGATGGTGAAGAGCAAGTGAGGTCAAGATCGATGGACCAAAGGCTATGTGATGATATGAAGTGGATCATATCATTCATGTGGAGTGATCGCTGCATGTGTTGCATCGACATCGGAGGAGATGGAGTGAAAAGCACAAGGCAATGGTATAACCTAGGGCGTTTCTATTTCACCGGTCATAGGTGAGTAGAGAAGATGATGACCGGGTTTAGGATAGATGGCCGTACTATCAAGAGGGGCAAACTTGTTTGCATATCGGTCATCTAGTGCCACTTGAGCGATCTAACTTTGCATCGTGTTGCTAGGATCGAGTGACATTGTGAGAAGGAGTGAAAACCCTTTGAAAAATGATTGTGAAAATGCTAACACACTTGCACATGGTGATGTACACTTGGTGGTGTTGGCACATTTGCAAAGGAGATGGAGTTTGCCGGGTTGAGAGGGGTTTGGGATCCTCTCTCCCTCCCGCCGAGCTTGCGAGGCAGGATTCGGTGTTTTCGTGGAAGTGAAGTGCTCATTTTCCATTGCTTGGAGGCCGGCGAAAGTGGTGGCGAAGTCGTCGGAGTGTTTATCGCCGAGAAACACTCGACCGGACGCTAGTCCAGGTGGACCGGACGCGTCCCGGGCGTTTTTTGGTGGTGACCGGATGCCGTGGGACCGACGCTCCGGTGCCGCATCCGGTCGGCGTGTAGAGGCGTGGAACTAACGAGCAGAGGTGGATCGGATGCTGGCGGGGTCCGGTCAGTGCTGACGGGACGCGTCCGGTCAGATTTTTGGCTCTCGGGAGCTCTCTGAGTTGTGACCGGACGCTGGGCGCCGCGCGGCCCGGCCGGTGGACGGGACGCGCCCGGCCCGCAGTGGCGCGCGCTGAGAGACCGCTATGCGTGCCAATGGCTAGTTTGAAAAGCGAGGACACGGGCGTCCGGGACCGATCGACGCCGCGACGGGACGCCCCGGCCGCCACTTGGTGAGCGCCCGGTCCGCCTCGGCCGACCGTTTCGCGGGCAACGGCTCTTTAGCCCTTGGGGCTATAAGTAGTTGCCTTGGTCGGCTTTTGGGTGGTAGCTAAGCACATTGGGGACTTTGTGTCCTTGCTTGGTGGTGCTTGAGAGCCCTTTAACTCACTAGAGCTTGTAGTGATTGCATCTAAGAGTGAGTTAGTGATCGCTAGTGCATTGCATTGAGAGATTGCAAGGTGTGGCACTAGGTGAGAGAGTTGCAAGCCGGTGGTGCTTATTACTCTTGGAGGTTGCCACCTCCTAGACGACTTGGAGGCTTGTGGGCATCGTTGTAGCACGCTCGGAGATTGAGTGGTGCTCCGATTGCTAGTCACGTGGAGTGACATTGTGAGGGGGATTGTGCTCACCCAGCGGGAGATCGCGAAGAGCAACTCTAGTAAAAGGGAGACACGAAGAGCGACAAGTGGTTCGACGCGGTCAAGTGCTAGAACTCGTGGTGAGCACTCCAGTGGGAGAGTGTGACTTGAGGGTCACCGCTAGCAAGAGGACCGGCGACAACCTTGGAGCTTGTCTCAACGAGGACTAGCTTGGTGGCAACCAAGTGAACCTCGGTAAAAAATCGACGTGTCAACTTGTCTACTCTTCTCGTCGGTTTGAAAAGTCTCCATTCACTAGCTCGTATTTACTTGTTCATTACTTGTGCTTGTGAGTAGTGTTGCTCTTGTGTAGCTAGTTTGCTTGTGTAGCTTCCTATAGTTACCTTCTTAGCTTGTGTAACTTAGAAGTAGCGATTGCGTGGCTAGTTGGCTTGTGTAGCCTTGCTAATCACTTTGCTTAGTTTGTGTAGGTAAGCAAGTAAGCTCACTAGTTAGTCTTGTGTACCCGTGCTAGTGAGAACTACTAGTGTGCTTAGGCTTTGTGCACTTTGCTCACTAGTATGTGTAGGTGCTCCCCGATTTGATTGAGTACTAGTTGCTTAGGTTTGTGTGACCTTGCAATCTAGTATTGGATAGGCGAGCACTACCTATCCTTGCACCTTAGTGGCTCAACCTAGGATTATTTTGTAAGGTGCTTGATCATAGATAGAGGGGTGAAGTCTTGATTAGACCGATAGTTTTAATTCCGTATTTTATTCGGTCATCCGCTGCGATTAGATTTTAGAAAGGACTATTCACCCCCCTCTAGTCCGCCATCTCGACCCTTCAGGAGTCACCATTAATGTCCACACCTTCCCCACAACCCAAAGATCCTAAACAAACAAAGGAGCCACCGCCGACAAAGAAGAAATTTCCGATACCTAAGTTGGTTTCCCCATACGAGCCAAAGAAAAAAACAGCTGGCACGGCTAAATTTTTGTCAGGCATTGGACGGCAACGCACTATAGAAGTGCATGACTTGTCTGAGCTCTCGAAGTCATCCAAGCCGGTCCCTCAGGTAATTCCCTGCAAAATCAAGGTGCCAACTAAAGCAGATTACAAGAACATCCCCAAAAAATTTATGTCGGGAAAGCCTTTACTCAAGTGGGAGAAACTCTTTAAGGTCCCAAGCAATATAAAAAGGCTACATGACTGGTACATGAGAGCCTCTTCGGTTGGCATCGACACCATCAGCATTTCTATACCACATAGGGCATTTCTCGGTGATACTAACAAGTGCATGATTAACCCGAAGACGTTTGGTTGATGATGAACCTCCGTAGACCGGACGCATGGATCGTAACAACGTTTGCATTGTAAGTGTTTCATAGTTGCACATGTATTGTAGTTGCTTTAATGATCAATATCGACATGCTTGTGCCTTGCGAGAATGCTATATGAGCAAAGCAGGAGCTATATTATGGCTTGGATTTTGATTCTTGTGCAAATGAAAGGATTGGCTATCTGAACCCAAATGATATATGCGAAGAACGACACACATTCGTAATCGGGAATGACAAATGATGAGTTATTGGGCTTAGAAGGGCAAGAACGGGCCGAGAAAATCGAACATTGAGGATTAAGTTTGAATTTGACTACGCCTTCTATATTGAAAGATCATTGATCAAGTATCAAGACAGAAATCAGTAGTCCTACCGTACCACTTTGGGTGAGTGTGAATTTGCTTAGATGAAACTAAATAATGCTTCCACAAATGCATCAAAAAATGATTTGTGCGAGGGACCACTTGGATCTGCTTCGATGTTTATCCCAAGGAAGGAAGGGTGCCGGTACAAGATTCTGCAGATTACCCTAAAGAATCCTATGCCAAATTCATTGAACTCTTAGAGTCTGTAAGTCGAGATATGCATGCATACTTTTACATTATGAGAGTCCGAAACTAACATGGTGGTCCTATATATTCGGGATCACAGGGCATATAGGTTTTATAAGATTACAGGTGGAAAGTACGAGTCCCGGATACAAGGGTAACCATTGGAAATTTTATATAACCGGCCGAATGCGTATGAAAATTAATCTTATGAATGAGTACAAATCATACATGTACATATATAGGACCATGGTTGCATCTATAAATAAGAATTTTTTCCGTTATATATAGTGCCACAAACAACCACCTGGATCTGTCCTTTGTGGATACTATGTGTGCGAGCACATGAGAGACACTGGACGATTCGCCCAAAGAACCCTTCCGAGGTAATTAATATATAAGTAATAATCATGTAAGTAGTTCGACATTAAAGGTGTAAATTTTAAGTACATGATGTTTATAAACTTTCTTTGCAAATGATTTAAGGAAGCCAAAGCGGAGCACATCACCGAAAAGACTTTATACAACATAGTTGAGGACTTGAGCACATTTCTCTTGAAACATGTCATTCTACGCAAAGGGAAATATCATGATCATGGCAGCGAATTTTCCAAGCCAGAGTTCCGGGTGCTAACAGAGATTAGTAGGCTAAGCCTTACTAGGAACGGTTATTAGAGCACAGGTGCAAACTTTGATGCATACAAAGTGTGATGTATATACTCTTTGTAATTAACTTTATGTTCATGAGCATGAAACAATGATGTATATAAACTTTCTTTGAAATATTTAAATTTGTTGATACGTCTGAACCCATCAATATATATATGTAAATAATTAATTATATATAAAATTAATATATATAAATAGGGTCTGAAATGTACACAGGCAAAAGAATTTGCACAGGCGGCTCCCTTAGCGAACCGCCTGTGTAAATGTATCATTTACACAGGCGGTTCCCTAAGAGAACCGCATGTGGAAATTCATTTGCACAGGCGGTTCATAAGAAACCGTCTGTGATGTTGTTCCATTTTTACCGGCCTCCGGCGCGGTCGGGCGCTGGAGAACGCCTGTAAAAATAGGTTTTGAACCGTCTGTATAGTACGGTTCTGTACCAGTGAACTAATTGTAACAAGTATCGTATATCTGTATTAAACTGCATGCATGGCCGGCCTCGCAAGACCAGGCCACGTGGGGCACGCAACGAGCAGTGGGCCAGGCCGCGTGGGTACAGGTCGAGTAGGCAGGCCGGGCTTTGTGGGTGAAGGTCGCGCGCTAGCGCTGGAGGGCGACATGTCGTGCGTTAGACTTTACGCTAGTTTTAGGTCGTAAGCTATTGCCCTATTGCCCTATGTAGAAAAGAAAAATGGCTTTACAAAGGTGATCGCAAAAAGGGGTTTTGTGCATACACGTCCTTTGGCCAGCCGGCTAACATGCTCAGAATGGTCGGATACGTGCAGGAAATGACAACTGGATATTGCTGTAAAATTTAATATGAATTACTCAAGAAAACAACTGCTCACAGAACTACTAGTACAGAAACCTACTGAACCATCTATCTATAGTATACTGTCTTTCCCCAACGAAGCCATTCTCTCTTGTGCAGTTGTGCTTGATCCACGTCGTTTGAATGATCCCGGAGCTGCATCACAAACGTCACATGGCTCTTCTGCAGAGTCGCCACATGACTCTCTACTACTACTACTTCAGTGTAAGGTGAAGTGATGCACCACACAATAACGTGAGCACTATAGCAGAAAATACTTGTTATATGCAACGATGTACGTACAGTAATTGCGCCTGCTCCACCTAGGCCCCGCCCTAGTAGCTGCTACGGCTCTATCCATTCACTCGTCAACAGGTTCAGACTGGCCCGTGCTGGACCGGACCAGGGATCGAGCGAGCGGACCAACGGGGACGAAGCCTCTCGTCTCCTGCCGCCCCCACATGCCTGGATGCCTCTCTCCCATCAGAATTCAGAGGGCGTCACGAGAGCCGCCGAGCGGAGAGGTAGGGAGGGCATCCGAGGCCCATCCCCACCCCCACCCAGGCCTCGTCCGTCCGTGTATATAAGCAGTGGCAGGGTGAGCGTCTCTCTTCAGACCACCACTGTCCACTGCACAACACCAGCCAAGCAGCTTGGAGTGAGCGAGAGAGGAAGATGATGGGTAGCATTGGCAAGGCCGCTCTGGTGCTGGCCCTGGTGGCCGTGAGCCTGGCCGTCGAGATCCAGGCCGACACCGGCTACTACGGCAGCGGCGGCGGGTACACCCCGACGCCGCCGGCCACCCCGGCACCAAAGCCGGAGAAGCCTCCTACCAAGGGACCCAAGCCCCCGGTCAAGGGGCCCAAGCCGGAGAAGCCGCCCAAGGAGCACGGCCCCAAGCCGGAGAAGCCTCCCAAGGAGAACAAGCCGGCTCCCAAGCCCACGCCGCCCACGTACACCCCCACCCCGACGCCACCCAAGCCGAAGCCGACGCCTCCGACGTACACCCCGAGCCCCAAGCCCAAGGCGCCGGTCTACCCTCCCCCACCAAAAGCCAGTGCTCCACCGACGTACACTCCGAGCCCCAAGCCACCAGTGACCAAGCCTCCGACGCCCAAGCCGACCCCGCCGGCGTACACTCCTCCTACCACCAAGCCTCCGACACCCAAGCCGACCCCACCGGCGTACACTCCTACCCCCAAGCCACCGGCTACCAAGCCTCCGACACCCAAGCCGACCCCACCGACATACACTCCCTACCCCGAAGCCACCAGTAACCAAGCCTCCGACTCCCAAGCCTAGCCCGCCGACGTACACCCCTACCCCGAAGCCACCGGTCACCAAGCCTCCGACGACCAAGCCGACCCCGCCGTCGTACACCCCGAGCCCCAAGCCACCAGTGACCAAGCCTCCGACGCCGAAGCCGACCCCGCCCACGTACACACCAAGCCCCAAGCCACCGGTCACCAAGCCTCCCACCCCCAAGCCGACCCCTCCGACGTACACCCCTACCCCCAAGCCTCCCACGTACACGCCGACCCCGAAGCCACCGTCGGCTACCAAGCCGCCAACCTACAAGCCGGCGCCCAAGCCGACGCCACCTGCCTACAAGCCCCCCACCCCTACTCCACCGGCGTACAAGACGCCGACCCCCAGCCCGCCGCCGCCGCCTTACTACTAGAAGTGAGGTCTCTCTACACTGCTGTCAGTCCCAGAGCATTTAGGTACGTAGTACTAAAAGAACAATGGAGCATGTATTTGCTAAAATTTCCTATTTTCTATGCTTGTGTCAAAAGAAAATGTGTCGTGTATATTTTCTGCTCCTTCAACTTCAAGATTGTTTTTTTTTTTGTTTGCAGAAGGTGATGGATCGAAGAGAGTTGTGTCGTAGCCAGCCGGCCAAGATGAGCTGACGATGCTGATGATGATGGGAGGCGAATGAGTTCTACCTCCTCCGTCCAAGTGTGTGCTGCCATCTATCTATGTATCCCAGCTAGTAGAGGAGAATAATGCAGAGCTCTGCTCCCTCTGTTTCCTGTCCTCGGCCGTTTTAGTTTTGTGTTCGTCGTCAATGTGTGTGTTGTTAGCAGGAGTATTTGTGTTGGGGTAATGAATGGTATTGCAACTGTTGGTGGAAAACCATGCAAAATAAATGTGGAAATGCACGGAAAAACTATATATTTTAGTTAGTACTCGTATCTTCTGCATCTTGTACTGCACCGTGTCGCCTCCTCACTTGCTGCTGCTACTGTATTAGCTAGTTTCATCGATCGGTGACGTGACGAGATGTATGATGTTTCAGTATCAGCTCTCTTGCACGGGCGGGCAGTCGGGCACGCGGCACTCATATGTGTGTCTTTTTGTGGTCGCCTTTACAAAAAAAAGGGCCAAGTTCAGAGCAGCGGTGTGACCATGCAGACCAATGCATGCACTTGTGCCGGTCGCGTTGGTGCAGAGCCGCTGCATGCATGTGCAAGTCTGCGGCGACGTGGCTGAGCTGTCACGCGCTCGCTGCTACAGTCTCGCTAGACGCGACGACGCCTACCCATGCCCCTCCTCTGCAGAGCACCCATGCCTGCCGAGTGCCAACACCGAATTGCCCAAAGCCAAAGGTCCTGGAGTGTCAAGTACGTACACAAATGCGTCTAGGTGCATTCCAGCTTTTAAACAACACCGTGTAGAGCGGGACAAAATCGAGATGCACGCTTACCACGTTTTCTAAGGAGTGTTTTTACTAAATCTGTTTCACCGACGATGTGGTTAGGTTAAAGGATTAATGACGCAAGTTGTCTCGGTGCAAATTGCCGCGAGAGTGAGATCCATGCCCCAAAATTTCCTACTCCTAGCTATAGCTAGCAATGAAAGGCATGGAGATGGAGCCAAGAGAAAGCAAACAAGAACACTGGGGTCTTTTTACCCCGGGGAAAAAAAAAAGAACACATAGCCGGTCAGTGAATAAAAAATTTGCTATACTGTCGATGGTGTACGTACGGCATTGATTCCTTTACCCATTTCTGCAATAAGCCTGTAGTAATAACCATATCTTTTGCAAGCAAGTCCGTGTTACAAAGAACACGAGTAGTAGGTTTACAGACCTACAGGCTACAGTAGTAAAAGAATGCATATACTCGTACATCCTGCATATATATAGTGTACGAGATAATGAGAATATGGAATAGGGGAGATTAGGAATTAATGTGGGTATTATCAGGACAGGATGGTCTATAGATATATGAAGGAAACTTATAGTTTATTAGTTAAATCCAAGACGTACACACAGGTTGGACATGCGGACCAGGTGGCCCATATCATACGGCGCGGTAATCTCCAGCTAGTCCTTTCGAAACCAATCATCATTTATATTTTTCGCACGGTAAGGACAGTAGTACACCACATTTATTATAAGTAAATTTATGCCGGTGCCGGTCGACTTGAGTTCACACGGATGACAAATATCGTTTTCGGTGTGGCTGTGTGGCCACATGCTCTCTCACATGTGCATGTCGATGGATGTCAGAGATATAAAGTTTATCCTGGGGAAAAATACCTCTCACACTTTGCTAAATGGCAGGAACATGCAAAAGTAGCAGCAGGAAGAAAAGAATGTGCTCACGCCAAAAGAACAAAAAAAAAAAAAATCTCATCCAACCTAAGTAAATAATTTGTTACAGGTATAAGAATTGGTGTTTGGCCTGGGACAGTTCGATATCTCAGTAGGATTGAGTTAATTCAGAGTTACAATGTGCGGCTACTCCGATGGATTTTGTGGTCAACTAGACTACTCCGAAGCTGGCCAGGGGGAATTAAGGCATAAATATACAGTACGCATCGTAGGCACTCACCGAAGGATTCAAAATCTGCTTTGCGTTCGTTCTCCATCAAAACTGAGTTAGGGTAAAAATGTGCCGACCCAGAGAGGAAGCTACGGTACGGAGTAGTAGAAAAAGAAACAGCGTGGAGTCGTCATAGAGGGTGGTGTGTGTGATAATGACTGACGCGTGAATGCGGTGAGAACTGAAAAGCAGCAGTAGGTACACCCTGCATGGGAAAGGAAAGCATGCTTTCATTACTGGTAACGTGGCTCTTGTCCACCCCGTGCTCAATATTTGCAGTTTATGAGAAAAGGCCGAAAAGGAGCCGTGTACGTGCAGACAGGGTAAATAACCTACAGTACTATAGGGTAGGTCATCCAAGTGCATGCATGCTACGGTGGTGCGCCTGTCCTGCCCGTAGCCTCACGCCGAACAGCAGCACGCGCGCGCGCACACACACACTTGGAATTAAGGTGACGACGTTTCAATTCAAAAGGTGTACGTACACCCAACAACAGCGTGCTTTTTTACCTACTGTTGTGTAGCGTAGGGTAAGTCATCACGCATTCAGGCAGAACAAAGACCTATAAAAAAAACGAGTTCAGAGGTACAAAATATGCGTTTCAGGTCGAGTCGCGGAAGTGCTCCACAAGGTGATGCGTAAGGCCAGTGTCAGTGGAAGATTCATATGAGTTTCATTTGCATTAAATACGGTGTCACATAAGCATATTTGATAATATAGCAGTGTATTTAAGAAGAGAGAGAAAAAATAAGTGTCATAGGGATGATATTCTTTTAGCACGAATACTCTCACTAGTACATAGAGGCTCAGACAGCGGGTTCCAGACGCCTTTTCCACGGCGTTTTGGCCCGCCGCTGTCTTTGAAGGCCGATGAAAATGTTGCATTTTCACAGGCGGTTGCTTGAAAACCGCCCGGTGGAAATGCATTTTCACAAAGCGGTTCATATAAGCAACCGCCTTTGTGGAAATACCATTTTTCAAAGGCGGTTCACGTAAGGAACCGCCTGTGGAAATGGCATTTCCACGGCCGGTTGCTTTAAATGAACCGCCTTTGTATTATTGTTTTCCCGCCCAAATTCATTTGAATTTTTATTTTTTTGAGTTGGCGCCCTCTCCTCTCTCCCCTCCCTCCTCTCTGTCCCCCTCCTTCACTCTTCTTTCCCTCCCTTCTCTCTGTCCCCCCCTCCCTCCCTCCTCTCCCCCCATCATCTTCCTTCCTTCTCCCCCCTCTTTTCTCTTACTATGATCAATACAAAGGCTATTTAATTATGAGAAATACATCAACAAAAAGTAATTATACCATACAATATTTATATACATATATACATCGTTAACGGTTTAATTACATCATACATTATATACATCAAAATTGTTTTTTACGCCCACGATATGATAATAAAATTTTACATGGAGATGAATCTAATAATCATTTCGACTTAATTTCGGAGCGCTAATTTCCCTTAGCGCTCTGTACTTTGGCCCTCGCTAAGGGGCTTTCGGCATGGTGATATTTTTCCTCTGTAGGAATGATTTCTCTCATAATAAATGAGCGAGGTCCTCAACTATGCCGTCTGAGTTAAGTCGTCGAAGTTTTCGAATTCGATTCTTGATATGCCTGAAAAGGAAGTTTGTAAGCATTATATATATTTCCATGTGTCTACGTATATTTGCATTTTTAACGATATAAATCCAAATGTTACTATTAGTGGTACCTTATTAGGGTTCCCGATGTACCGTCCGGTTTTTCTCATGAACTTCGCACGCCGTAGAATCCACGATTGCACCGAACCGGTTGGTTGCTTGTGGTACTACATAAATTGCATACGATTATTTACTTGTAATACCATCTTATATATTAAACATGCATGATATTGATTCATAAATTTACGTATCGGCCACTTGTGAAAAAAATCTTATTTTACGCCCCCTCATGGACTCGTCATACACTCCACCTCTTAACTTATAGAATCTATAACATCTATGATCTCAAAAAAAAAATCGGTTAGCGAAGAATCTTAAACTCTCATCGATAAAAAGATGCATGCTACATTTTGTCGGCTTACCGTTCTAAGATGGTTTGGAATTTTACATATCTTTCAGGACTGTAGTCAACGGAGTCAAAGACCAGCACCTTTCCCTCCCTAGGATAAATGAAGAGGCATATCCAGTGGTCGCTGCGCATGATTGAAACCGAGTTGTTATGTATTTATATAAACCGATACTTAAGCTGATGTATATATATGAACTCATACTTACTTAAAGTTATAAGGGGCAATTACGACTTCCCTATGTTTGTACTGGAGCAATGCATGGCCTATGTAGGTGGCGTATTTAGTCTCATGATCCTTCTCCAGATCTTTAATTCTCTTTGCAAATAGTTTTTTTTTATAACCCCTTCAATTGATCGCTTGTCGGGACCAATTCGGAAGGTGTGCTCATTCTCACATATTTTTTTGGGCTAAGGTACCCAGCCCATTTGCTTTCATTCTGGTTTGGTCCAGGACCGTACATGAACTCGTCTTGATCATATTGCATTCTGCAAGGCACAAGTGCATGTTGGAAATTCAATCTTAGTAGAAGTCAATAATAATAAACGAAGTTCATGTTAGTACGAGAGCTACACTTACAATGCAAATAGCGTGATGAGCTGAACGTTGAGCCGCTTAAGGTTCATCATCAACCATATGTCCTCAAAAGTAACGAAAGCCGTATCTCGTTCACTTTTGAAAGCGGATGGTGGTATATTTACTTGGATTGCGTCGATCCCAACATTAGCCGCTCTCATGTACCAATCATGAAGTCTTTTTATACCAGGCGGGAGCTTTTGGAGTTTTTCCCAACTCAGTAGAGGCCTGCCGGGTACATATGTATCAGGGACATTTTGATAGTCATCCCACGTTGGCCTCACTATCTCTATAGCTCTGATCTGTGCTGCTTCTGCTGACTTCTGTTGCTCAGCTAAGTCCACGGTACGTGACTTTTTTTTTGAGTAAACAGAGCTTTCATTAATTCTCAAGAGCACAATCAGCGGACGCTAGCTCAGATAGCCAGTCCGGGATACAATCCAACCAAAAATGAGAGCGTTCGGTAGCCGACACCATCGTGGCACAGACATGAGCCACTGTGTTGGCATCCCGACTAACCCATCTACATTTAAAGTATGAGAAACTCTTACTTAGCTCTGCTATATCAAAAAACAGACCTCCAATTGACGAGCGGCTTGAGTCCGGATCTTGTAGGAGCTTGGACAGTACCTGACAGTCAAGCTCCAGAACACATCGATCGATCCCCAGCTCAAGCGCAAGCTCAAGCCCTTCCTTTGCTGACAGGGCTTCGGCTGTGAGCGCATCCTGTACACCATCAAACCACCGAGCTGCTCCTCCAACAACTGTCCCTGAATGGTCCCGAATAACAACCCCAGCGCGACCAGTGCACCATTCTTGGTCGAAGCCGGCGTCAGTGTTGATTTTGAACAAACCAGGACTCGGTTTCTCCCATCTAACTATTGCCGCTGGAATCTTCCTCTTCGCCGGGCCCTTCAACGATGTCAGGTCCTCCATCAGGGATGAGATGTAGCGGGCAATCGCACCTGGCTCCCACACCTTCCGGCCATGCCGTCGAGCATTACGACCAGTCCACAGGGCCCAGCTACCACACACTATCATCGCCCTCACCACCGGTCTACAAACTGCCTCCTCAAGAACATCAGTAGGCTAGGAGACCGGGTGCAGGTTTGGGATCTCCACCCCCATAAGCTTCTTCACCTCATTCCAGAAACGTTTCGCCACCGTGCACTCAAAGAAAACATGGTAAAGCGATTCGTCCCTATGGCCACAGACTTCACAGTAACTTTCATTCGAAATATGTCTTCGTTTCAGAGTCGACTTTGAGGGCAAGGCACTGTGCAACACCCTCCACCAGAAAACACGAATCTTTGGGGGCACATCAAGTTTCCACAACGTCCCCCAGCTTCGTGCATTCCCTGATCCTGAGGCTTCATTCTTGGCCGCCATCGCCGTCTCCCTCTCCTCTTGTTTTAGCAGTCTGTATGCCGACTTAACCGAGTAAGCTCCACTCCGTTCATGTGCCCATGCAAGAACATCCTCCTCCAGTCGTTCACTGGGTTTAATTTTCAGTACTTCCTCTGCCTCGATTCTCATGAGTGATTTATAGACTCTCTCCTCATTCCCGATCCTCGTGCCAGGGATAAACAGGTCCTGCACTCTCTCCGCGGTCGCATGAGTCATTCGAACCGTCGGTTTGAGTGAGCGGAGACCAGGAATCCATCTGTCTTCCTAGATACTTAGATCACCGGGGCCAACCCTTCTAATTAATCCTTTCAACAGCACATCCCGCCCATGCAAGATCGTCCTCCACGTCGTCGAACTTCGCTTTTTCTTGGTTGCTGATAGGAAGTCACCATTGGGATAATATTTTCCTTTCAGCACCTGTGCACAGAGCAAGTTCGACCGCGAAATTAACCTCCAGCCTTGCTTACCAAGCATTGCTTTGTTAAAAAGCGAGAAATCCCTAAAGCCAATTCCACCATCTCCCTTTGATCTTGTGATCTTCTCCCAACTCAACCAGTGCAGTTTGTGGTTGTCAAGCGAGCTCCCCCACCAGTAATTTGATACAGCCGACGTGAGTTTTTGACACACCCCTGGTGGTAGCTTGAAACATGCCATCGTATATGTTGGTATCGATGTGCGTTAAACTTTCAGCCAGAACCTCCCGGGCTGCGCAGCTAAGGCCCTTCTCTGCCCACCCGTTCACCATACCTCGGACCCTCGACGCCACATAATTGAAAGCTCCAGATGAACCTCTTCCCACTGTGGTCGGAAGGCCAAGGTATTTCTCTCCCAAAGCTTCAGTCATGATTTGGAGGCTTTCATGCACCTCATCTTTGCTGTCTTGGGTACAGTTTGAGATGAAAAAAATCGCCGACTTTGCCTTGTTAACCAGCTGGCCTGACCCTCGGTTGTAATCACCAAGGATTGCAGCAACCCTGTCCGCTCCCCGCTTGGACGCTTGGGTAAAGATCAAGCAATCATCAGCGAAGAGTAGATGTGAAATCCAAGGTGCCTTCCTGCTAACTCTCACGCCCCTCGACACATATTGGGGCCCGATACTCCTCAGCATGCATGATAATCCTTCTGAGCAGAGTAGGAACAAGTAGGGTGAGATCGGATCTCCTTGCCTTATTCCTCTCGTAGGCTTGAATTGCTCTGAATAAACCCCATTTACCCGAACCGAAAATGATACAGAGGTGACACATTTCATCACCAAGGTGCACCAATCCTCCGGGAAACCCAGTGTGAGCATGATCTTCTCTAGATAGCTCCACTCTACACGGTCATAGGCCTTAGCCATATCAAGTTTGATTGCACACCCTCCACTCTTCCCCTTCTTGTTTCGAAGATAATGGATACATTCAAACGCGATTAGGACATTGTCAGTAATCAAACGGCCCGGAACAAATGCACTCTGCTCCCCCGACACCACCTCTTCAAGTAATAATCTCAATCGGTTTGCCATAACCTTCGAGCATATCTTGTACAGAACGTTGCATAGGGATATAGGTCTATATTGCGACAAGTCCTGTGGGTTGCATACCTTCGGAATGAGGACGAGCAGGGTGTTGTTTACTTCATCCGGCAGCTCCCCTCCGTGCAAAAAGGACAGCACAGCAGACGTCACTCCCGGTCCAACTAGGTCCCAGTGATTTTGGAAGAAACCCGCATTGAATCCATCCACCCCTGGTGCTTTGTGCGGCGCCATCTGGAACATGGCTTTCTCCACTTCCTGCTCAGTATAAGGCTTGGACAGTGCGTCGCACATTTCTTGGGTGACTTTTCTTGGCACATGTGAGCAAATCAGCTCAGGCTGCAGCTCGTCCTGTGCTGAAAATAAATTTTGATAGAACTCACATGCCAAACGCTCCAGGTCCTCTGGCTCAGTAAATATTCGACCACCCCCGTCTGTTAATAATTTGATGCGGTTGGTCCTCCCCCTCGCACGAGCTTTGGCCTGGAAAAATTCAGTATTTCGGTCCCCATCCCTCAGCCAAGAGATGCGGGAACATTGCCTTTCCATTGCTTCTTCCCTCGCTAGAACCTCAGACAACTGAGCCATGATCTCCCGCTCGGCTGCCGTCGGTCCTCTATACAGGGTGCTCGCCCTTTCTTCCTCCAACTTAGTTCTCAACTCCTTCACTTGTTTTTTAACCGAGCCAAAAACTTCTCTATCCCATTTCTTCAAAGAGAGTTGCAGGGATGAGAGAGCCTCAGACATAGCAGCGAGATCAGCTTGGCCCGGTCCCGGGTCCCATGTACGTTTTACAAACTCCGCGTACTCTCCATGGCGTTGCCACATGTTTTCATTGCGGAAGGGTTTGGAGCGTCTACACCGCTCATTTTGAACCCTTTGCCTCACCTCCACTAGAAGCCCAGCATGGTCCGACTCCACCAAAGGTAGGTGAAACACCTCCGACTCAGCCAGGGCGTTCATGAACTTGCAGTCACCAAGCGCACGATCCAACCTGGCTTTCACGTTGTGGCTCGCGTCTTGTCGGTTGTCCCACGTGTATGGGAGTCCATGGAACCCAAGATCCGCAAAGCCACAATCACTGACCACATCCTGGAAGCCGTTGATCTGCCATTGCTCTCTCTCCTTCCCCCCAATCTGTTCCACGCTGGAGAGGCACTCGTTGAAGTCACCAAGACACAACCATGGTGCATCGGACTGCGCCCTTAGAAACCTTAGCAAGTACCAGCTCTCCTTCCGTCGCTCACGCCTAGGTTCCCCGTAGAAACCCGTCAGCCTCCACTGCGAAATGCGCAGCTGATCACAGGAAAGAAGGACATCAATATGCGACCTCAACTTGCTCATCTCCGCGACCAGCACATCTCGATTCCACAAGAGCATTAGACCACCACTGAGCCCCTCAGACTTCACGACAATGGCGTTTGGAAAGCCAAGGTCTCGCTTCAATCCCAGGGCTCGTTCCTCCCCCATCCTAGTTTCCATCAGAAAAACCACCGCGGGTCTCTTCTCCACCACCAATTGGCGGAGCTCTTGAACTGCCTCGGACCGCCCACAGCCCCGGCAGTTCACACTTAGTAGATTCATGGTGCCCGGCGGGGGCTGCCCTCCGTAGCCGCCGCCGATCTTGCAGTTGTGTTGGTACCACGTTTCTGTTTCTTCAGTGTTTCTATCATGCTGCTCCCTCCACTTTCTGCCCCCCCGTCCAGTTGGCTTACTCGAGAGTTCACCAAACCGGTTGGCACAAGAGCATTTGACGCACCGAGAGGAATGTTAAGGTCCGGGGTCTGAGTGGCTGGGGTGGCCACTTTTGACTTCCTTTTGCGAGGATATTGTCACCCGCTAGCCTCCTCCTGGAGGTCGAGCCGTCTACTTGTGTTCCCCACGGTCGCAGTGCGTTCCGGGACATCCGTCGTGCCTTGCTTCAGCAGAGACTGCACCTCCGCCTCCTCTAAAATTCCAGCCCCACTCACCGAGTGCCGGGACTCCGACTTAGAGCCTCGCTCCCCCGATTGTTTGGAGAAGGTAGCAGGGTTGAAGCCCGACGACGATCCACTCCCATAGGTGTCTGCGGCTGCCCCTGCGAAAGACTGGATCCTCCGGCGCCGTTCATCAGGGGCCCGGAGCTGCACATCATATGGAAGTTTTCCATCCTCATCACGTTCAGCAGGAGTTGGGCACTCTAGATCAGTGTGGCCCATCAGTCCACAAGAGAAGCAGATGTAAGGCAGCTTCTCGTACTGCACCTTGAACCACTTTGGTTCTTCGTTTCTCTTCAGGCGAAGTAGGAGGCCCCTCCGGATTGGTTTGTCTATGTCAACAGACACTCTAGCTCGGAGAAAAGCCCCACTCGCCTTACCGTCAGCATCCACATTCATGGCTATCACCTTCCCCAGCATGTCCATCGCCCGGGAGCCCTTAGCTCGGTTCATCCATCCAAGCGGGAGATCAATGATCCTTGCCCACAGATCGACATGGTCAAATACAATGTCCGAAGCACTAAGGGTCCCGTCATACTCTTGCAGCAGCACAGCATATTTTCTCAGCATCCATGGCGCTCCCAACAGAACACGCTCCATGTCACGAGCACTGCCGAATTCTGCCATGAACATGTTGCTCCCCTTCTCCCCAATTGATCGTATCTTGAGACCCACCGGGTTACCCCAGGCAGGTTTCATCGCCGTGCGAATTGTTTCGGCATGGATCGGCATTGGAGAAAGGACCTTCCCCACTAGCGCCCATTCAACCGGCGCCATGGCATCCTCATCTTCCTCGTCACTCAGATCCAATACTGCCCCCTCTTCCTCCGTGAGGTTGAGTTCACGCAGCATGTCTTCCACATTAGGGCTAGAGGCCTCGCCTCCCCCTGACCTGGCTCCCTTTCCTGGATCCGCCATCGCGGCCCCAAGAGTCGATCAAAACGTGCGTTATGCGATATGCACACAACCACGATCTCTAGAACCCGACTAGATTACCTAAGCGGCAAGACCCTAGCGGTAATTTGGCGTCGACGGCGCCTTCCCGGCTAACCGACGATATCTTTGTGGCCGTCTCCTGCATCGCGCGGTGGAGTCGGGGCTTGGGCGCCGTGGTCGAGTGACCGGCGGTGTGGCAGATCAAGGGCGCCAGCGCGGCGGCCTAGATCGAGGTCGGGTTCGGAATCGCCTCCGTGATCGCCCAAACGACCGATCCGAAAATCACGGAGCCTTCCATCGTGCAATAGGCAGAACCACTCGAAAACCCCGTCCACGGTACGTGACTTGCGAGTCTGCGCAATCCCTTCTAAAAATTTGACAGTGCCAGCTGTTTTTTTTCTTCGGCTCGTAGGGGGGAACTAATTTAGGAACAGAAAATTTTCTTTTCTTATGTTTTTCTTGGCTCTTCTTTGGTGGCGACGGTGGTGTCCAAGGCGAAGCTTCCATGTCTTGAGGTGGTGGGGAAGAAGCAGGCTCAAGGATTGGTGTAGATGTTTGTGGCGGAGATCCTGCTGGTTTCGGTGTTGACGGTGGGGTTCGTGAAGGATCGGCAGCAGGGGGTGATGGTGGGTTAGGATCCTGTTGACGGTTGAGATCAGTCTTTGACTCACGAGTTTTACGCGGCGGGGCTTCGAGGAAGGTGGTGGTTGGGTCAACTGGACATCTCTTCGCGGCCATAGGATGAAATTATTAATGGCCTGTCCGAGTGTCTCAATACCCTCGGGGCCAGATATTTCTAGCACGTCATCCTCGTAGCCTGGGACGACCGTCACCACTTCTACCCTGCAGTACTCTTCTGGTATAGGATCACCGTGATAGTCACGTCCGGAGATCGCAAAGCCCGTGGCTACCTCCCTTGTATGTTGATGCTTCATACCATATCGTATGAGTATTTTGCAAGGTGTCGGCCCAGTAATGTCATCCACAGGGTAGTGGTATGTGTTTCTCATAGAGCCCACACTACTTGGAAAGGGAGGAGATTGAGCGGGCCTGGCATGAATTATCTCCTGAGCTCCAGGCAAGGGTTGTGTTGGGAGGAGCTGCATCTGTGGGCCTTGTGTGCTCATCTGCTGAACAGACATTGCACTAGCTAACTTCTGCACCAGCTGGGGATCAGAATTTATTAGAAAATCTGACATCATGCTTTTGAATTGTTCCTTAGCCTTTTCCTCAAAATATTGCTTCATCTCTTCCTTATATCGATCTCGTTTCTTATACATGCCCACCCACTCCTCACCAAATCCTTCTTTCCATCCCAACTTTGACGAGATGCCTCGTACACTTCCAGGATGCTCAGGGTTGCCCAGTCCAAGACTCAGGATGTCTCTCTCCCTTTGTGGCCTCAATTTTCCTTCTTTAACCTCCACTGCTAGTTCCAACATCTTATCAGCTGGGGCTATGATGTCTAAGGGACAGTTCACACCGGTAGCAGTTTGTTTAGTTCCTCTACCTCTGAGCCAATTAGCTGTCCTCTCGCCAACTTTCTCTGATAGCACAGGAACGCCTTTTTTCTTTAGCTCCTCTTCCTCTGCCCGCCATTTTGGAATTTGTTTCTTGTAACCACCGGTGCCAAGGTGATGGTGGTATTTGTTCCTCTTTGCTAGTTCTGAAGCAACTTCACTCTTGGATTTGAATGATGGGTCGTTCTTCTGCGCCTTGAATACTTCCCACTGCCCAGGGGTGATCTTATACTTGCTCGTTGGGTCGTACCCATGCTTGAGAAATTTGGTATTCATCTCAGATCTATAGTTAAGGAATGATGTTGCAATCCGCTTGAAAAAATACCCCCAGGCAAGTTTGTCCGTCCCCCGTAGGGAAAACAAACCTTTCTATAAACTTGTTCCATAGCTCTTTCCTTTTATTCGCATCCACATCGTTCCACTTAGGGATTGTGATGTCCAATTTATCCCTGACCAAAAAACTAATTGCATTTCGTATCTTGGCAGCCACCTCATCAGACACTAGAGGCTCTCCTTTTGGGCCGATGCTGGGAATTATATATGTCTTCTCTGGCCACTTGTTTGTTCCTCGGTCACCGCGTTTCCGGTCACTCTGTTTCCTTTTTCTTGATTTGGAAGTGGTTGTCTCAGTCGTTTCTGGTGCTTCGTTGTATGGCACGTCTTCTTCTTCCGCTAGAATGTCCCGCATTTGAGACAAAACCTCCCCGGCCGAAGGAATTCAAGAGTGTAAGGATCGGCGCGTATAATACTATAAAAAAAAGTGAAGTATTGGTTTTCATATACTAAGTATACCTCATCATTGGGATCATAATCTGGGTCAACACTTTTTTGACGTTGTCTATCTATGCTAGGGGATGGATCACTTCGGTTGCCGTCATCTTCCTCTTCTTCTAACATGTCACCATGGAAATCTTCTTCTTGTCCTTCTTGCTCTGGGGATGTGTGAGTCTTATTGGGTGAATCTGTACGCTCGTCTTCTTCTTCCAGAGGATTTACCGTTCTATGCATGGCAATAACTATGTTAGTTACTTTGATAGGGTTTTACATTAAAAAAGTATAAGGCTTCGTAATGCCGTGAAACTCACTGTGGGCTCCGGGGTGTGTGAGTCTTAGTGGGTGACTCCGCACGCTGGTCATCTGCCTGATGGTCTTTAGATTTTAGAGACGTCATCTTCTCGATAACTTCAAATATAATAAGTCATTAACACTAATTTAATAACACTAAGTCAATAACACTAAGTCATTAACACTAAGTTCTTAGCCATCTTCTCTAATTTAACTTAGTGTAAATATTATTAACACTAAGTCGTTATGAAAATAACACTAAGTCATTAGGAAATAACACTAAGTCATTAGGAAATAGCACTAAGTAATTAGGAAATAACACTAAGTCATTAGGAAATAACACTAAGTCATTAGGAAATATGTACTGTGACAAGGCGTGGAGGCGAGACTGAATCGAGGGCGGCGAAGAGATGAGAAGACGGTGGCACGATGATTATTTGGCGGCTATCGCGGCGTTGGATCAGAAATTAATATTTGAGCCATTAATATTTGGGCCATTACTCAAAAACAAAAAAAAAAGATTTGCCATTACTAAAAAATATTTGGGCAAAGAATATTTGTTATTACATTTGCATTCACATTATTACATTTGCTTATAATTAGTACATACACATACAAAGTTACTAAAAAATATTTGACCGAAGAATATTTGTTATTACATTTGCATACAATAAAGATTATAATATAGTATTACATTTGCTCCGTCGGCGGTGCTCCGGCGGACGGGGAAGGGGCGGCGGTGCTCCAGCGGCCGTGGAAGGGGCAGCGGTGCTCCGTGGCGTGGATAGGGCGGCGGTGTTCCGGCGGAAAAATTGGGCAGCTTTGGCGGCGTCGATTTCAAAAAACTTCGCCCACCGGACTTGTGAAAATTTCAAGTCCGGGTGGGCGGTATTAATAAGGGGTTCATTTCTACAGGGCGGTGGTCTTAGTGAACCGCCCGGTAGAAACGATTTCCACCGGGCGGTTCACTAAGACCACCGCTATAAAAAACCTTTTCACAGACGGTGGACTTAGGCAACCGCCGGTGGAAATCGTATTTTTCACCGGCGGTTGTCTAAGCCCACCGCCAAGAAAAACATTTTTTTTTTTTTTTCCTTAATTTATTTCTTTTGTGTATGACATTAACTCTAACTGAGCTTATAATCAATAAACATGGTTTTCTTTCTTTTGTATTTCCTTATTGTTTTTCTTTTTAGATTATTTCTTTTACATTATTTCTTTAGGTTATTTCTTGTAGTATATTTCTTTTTTACAATATTTTTTAGGTTATTTGTTTTAGGTTAATTCTTTTAGGTTATTTCTTTTTAGATTATTTGTTATAGGTTAATTCTTTTTAGTATATTTGTTTTAGGTTAATTCTTTTATGTTATTTCTTGTAGGTTATTTCTTGTAGGTTAATTCTTTTTGCAATATTTTTTTTTAGGTTATTTTTTATAGGTTAATTCTTTTAGTATATTTCTTTTAGGTTATTTCTTTTTATGTTATTTCTTGTAGGTTATTTGTTGTAGGTTAATTCTTTTAGTATATTTCTTTTAGGTTATTCTTGTAGGTTTTTTTTTTTTTAGTATATGTAACACCCCTGGTGTTATGTTAACCTAAACCCCACCATGTCATCATATTATGCATTAAGCATCATGTTTATCAATTTAATGAAAATGCAATTAACATATGATCATATGCATCATTAAGTTGATTACCAAGCATGAAGTGTCTTAGTGTATTTTATGGTATTAATGATCCTTGCATGATTAATGCTTTGTCTTGTATGTTAAGCATGTGGTTTGTTTTAACCTAAGTGTAGCATGGCTTGGTTGCTTATGATGTTGAATAAACCCTAGAATAGATTAATGATCTTTGTTATGTATTCAGTGCTTGGCTAACTATGTCTAACATTTCAACCATATTTTACAAGTCAAATGATGCAAAGCAAGAACAAAAATTGGAATTGGGATTCAAATGCCAACACCTTCCAAAATTGGTTAAGTGTTGAAGTTTGAATTTCATTTTCAATTTCTGAGCTAACCATGATTAATTTTGAAACTTTGGTACCATTTCAAAGTATCAACTTTGTACTTTGAAAATGTGCCATTGGTTGGGTTTGAAACTCACCACAATATCATTAATTAATTGCCCAAAGACTCAATTTGAAAAATCCTTTTCAAAAAGCTGAAATTCAAAAGCCTTTTGCCCCTTTTCTCAATTTCATCTCAAAATATTCAAAATTTGGGAAAACTTTCAAAATACAGATTGTGCATCTCTTTGAGCTCTACAAGTTTGGTAAAGAAAGTTTTTCAAGTTTTTGAATAAAATCAAAAGTAATTTTAAAAGTTTGTCAAATGAGGATTTAACCCCTTTTTGATTTATAAACTCAAATTAAAAAATTATTCAGTTTCATACAAAACTCCTTTAATAAAAGTTATAGATCTTGAGAAATGGAACAACTTTTATTTTTGGAGATTTTCATCTTTTATTCAAAATTTGAAAGTAATTTTGAAATCCCAAAGGTTGGCATTTAAACCCTTTTTCAAATTCAAACTACAGTTTCAAAAATATTTGAAATTTGACTAAACTTCTTTAATAAAAGTTGTAGAGCTCATTATTTTGCACAACTCCTATTTTGAAAATTTTTGAGTTTCTATATAATTTTGGGAGTAATTTTGGAAAAGAGAAGGGATGAGGTGTCTGCTATAGTGAACCGAAGGGGGGATTCCTTTTCTCCTCTGCTTGCCCATGCCATCGCCGTCGCCGTGGCTTCATTTCCGGCAAACTCGCGCGCGCTGGCACATCGCCGATCAAGCGTGTCCAAGCTCAAGGCAAATTCTTGGCGTTGCCTGGAAGCCGCCATTGCCTTCTTAAAGCCGCACCGGCCGTCCTTCTTCTTCTTTCTTTTTCTTTCCACCGCCGGAACAGCCTTTCCTCACCGGCCAAATTCACGAAGCATACACCACCACCATCTCAAACACCTTGTCAATATCTTCGTCATCTCCTGGCGACTCAACGGAGCCCACAATCGCGAGCTAGCATCGCCGGAATAGGCCACCATGCCTCTTTCTTCCTCAGCGTTGGTCACCGGACGCCGCCGAGTCCGCTCGCCATGCTCGTCTGCCTCGGGGTACCTCTGGCCGAGTCGAGCAGTGCCCGAGTCCCGCCTTGAGCTCGTGGTTTCCGTCGGCTCGCTCACGAGTACTTTATCGCCACCATCGCGTCGGAACGGAGCATCGCCGTGTGCGCTCCGGTTCCTCCGCCGCCAAGCTCCGCCTCGCCGTGGCTAGCTCCCTCCGTCTCATTTCTTGCCAAACCGACACCGCTATCAAGTTTGTCTAGCTCCAGTGAAGCTCACCGGCCCATCCGTTTCACCGTTATCGCCTCCACTGCGTCGGAACGCCGCCATACCGCCGTGCCAGCGCCGCCGCTCCGCCATAGCCACCGCCATGGCCGTAGTCGCGTCTCCTCCGTGCCTCAATCTGGCTGCCCCGTTCCCCGAGAGGTTTGTGAGTCGTGGAGGGTCACGGTGGTGATTCTTCCTCGACACCGGCGACCTCACTGGAGGTGCGCATGGAAGGCCGAGCCGCCGTTGTCGTCGATTCTTCTGTTTCGGTCATCAATCGAGATCGTGTCGGTGCTTGCCGTGTTCGCCGTGGAGAGGGGAAGAAGTAGGTGCAGCTTGCGCCGCCGCTGGCCTCGCCGTCGGTGAGATAGCCGGTCGGTGGTTGCCGCCTCTCTGTGTTTGAACGGAGGAGGGAGAAGGGGTGAGGCCGGGCCCGTCTGTCAGTGAGAAAAAGAGAGGGAGTGAGTGGATGACGCACGGGGGCCGCCGGCAGAGAGAGAGAAAGAGGGGGGAAGGTGGAGTTGGGCCGCGTTTGGGCTAACTGGGCTGCACAAGCCCCGGCGCAGAGAAAGGAAAGGTTTTTCTTTTTCCAAATCAATTTCTAAGCTGAGTTTTCATGTTTTTATAATTATTTATTCTGGGAAATTAAAAATATGACAAAAATATGTGTGCGATTCTCATGATATGTAGTTTCATAGAAAAATATGTGTGCAGCATGTTAAGTAATTTTGTCATGTTTAATAATTGCATGCTTTAATTAAGAAATGCTTAGTGTTTGATTTTTGTAGAGCAATATATTAAACCAAAAATCATGAAAAATTAGGAGTAAGCTTTTCATGCTAAAAGTGATCTCCACTAAAATTTGTGCACTGTTTGGAATAAGTTTACTTTTATAATTAATTATATCCTTGTTTAATGATCATAAAAGTGGTTAATAAAACAATGAATTAATTAATTAGTTGACTAATTAATTATGATTGATTTATGGTTTTGTTTGGGTACCTTGAATCAATAAGACATCCCTGGTCCAAGGTATGATCTTGTGTAGTTTATATATAGTGTTGCTCACGTGCTTAATAAATAATTAAAAGACTTAAGTAGCAAAGATAGGATTTATTTAGGTTTGGTTGTTTTTGATATTGTTTGAACACCATGGACCACTATTCACCTTAATGATCCATGGCTTGGTTGTGTAGTATTAGTTGTAGTCATCATCACATGTGTAGTAGTAGTTAATTAATTAGTAGGTTTAATTAGCGGCTTTTAACAACTGTAAAAATGGTTAATAAATTAGTGATTAACCTTAATCACCATAGGTTTGATTGACTTTGGAATTGAGTGATGACCCTAGATCATTAACTCTAATGATCTTCAGCAATTTACGTTGATTACGTATTGTTAATTATGATCCCTTGATACAACTTTACCATGAAGGAAAGTTGTATTCAAGTTAATGAAGAGTAAGTTGTTTCATCCATGTTGTCTTGCATCCTGCATCATGTTATGCATTTCATCATACTTAGAATGCATCATTTGTATACGTGTAGTGTATGTGAGAGGAAGTTTCTGTGGATCAAGTTCGGAGAAGGTGTTTTCAGAGGAAGATGCCCAGAGGTGTTCATGCCATCTGACTTGTGTGATCCTCCTGAGGATCCTAACCTTCTCTGTAACGCAGGCAAGCCCCGGATGCATCCAAACCCGTCCTTATATTTTGAAAAGCTTTTATGATTTCATGTGATGATATAATGCATTAGGTATTGGAGTTGGATGATATCCTACTTTGATGCATTTCCCGTACCTTGACATATTACCCTGGATACCTGTTTTGATTAATAAAATGCTTATCATGCTTAGTCCTGCGAATAGCATAGACTTTATAAATGAAATGTTTTCCAAATTTGAGAACTGTATCCTCTAAAGGAAAGTTATGAAAACCTGATGTTGCTTATTGTTTATCCTTGTTCCGACGGGGTCAAGGGTACACAACAAGAGCATAATGATGAATAAATCAAGACCGGGTGGAGTGACTTGTACTAGGATGGGCTAGTGCCCTGGTGTAGTGTCGTCCACTTGTGAGTCGGTTAAGGACCGTCCGTTGTGGTGATCCTGTGGTCAAGAAGTTTATTGAATAGTACTAGTCGCATGCTAATGGCGGTAAGCTCCACTTGGACTATCCATGACGAGAACGGGAAACGGAAAGTAGCGTGTACCTACACTACGAGCGCACCGTCGACGTACTGACGGCGTAGGAAGGTGGTGTACTGTACTCTCACGGCTAGGACCCATTCTGGTTATTGGAGAAATCCAAGCGTCGAGTTGATGTATGTAAGATGTTCAGTCCTGCATACATCGTGTGACTAGGAAGCCCCAGCTGGGTATATTAAGCGATTCGAATCGTCGTTGCTCCACGATATGCAAGACTTGACCAAGCGTCAGCATCGTAGTAATGATGAAAGTTGTTGAGACTGAAAAGTTTTGAAATTGTTCTCTCAAGTTGATAAGTGATTGATATACTAAGGATTGGCTTAGTCTCTTTTCTGCAAAAGTGTCTTTTGATCTTGCTAAAGCCTCACCTTGATTCCTATTAGCCAGCATTTCTGAGTCTTCTCCCCAATTTTTGGTCGGGTAAGTCTTATGGAGTACTTTTGTACTCAGGGTTTGTTTAACTCCTGTTGCAGGTACTAACTGTTGCTGCTAAGTTTGGTCATACCAGTGGGCTTGGCATGATCGAATATCTCTCACCTAAGGTGTTATTCTGCAGGTGTTCTATATCCCCTTCTTACTCCCGTAAACTCAGCTAAGTTTTATTTAATCAAACTCTGATCAAGTGTTGTCATATCTTTTGTAAATCTTCCGCTACTCTGTTGTATTTGAATAAAAATGATTGTAATACTACTATATCTTGTAAGAAGTCGATCTTGGAGAATCGTGGTGTCATCGGGGTTTTACCCGACAGAGCTTTTTAAGTTATGTGGTACGCAAGCATAGCTGACAGAGGTCTTAGGGACAATGTCAGGTGCTTGTGGGCCATATAATTTAGAAGGTTTTGCCACAAAGATATTCCTTGTGGGTTATACTAAAAGAAAAATACATATAAGTACAAATAGAAAGAAAAGGACTTAAACAAGTAGAAAAGGAATGCCAAGACAGAGCAATACATATTTCTTTAGGGTATTTCATTTACCTTATTTCTTTAGGGTATTTCTTTTATAATATTTCTTTTAGGTTATTTAAGTAGAAAAGGAATGTCAAGACAGAGCAATACATATGCCAAGACAGAAGTAGAAAGAAAAGGACTTAAATAATTAGAAAACGAATACCAAGACAAGTAATACATGAGTACAAATTATAACTGATAAATTATTACATATGATAATAACTAATATTTAAATTAAATAGATACAAACTAGCCAGCCTATCGTTTCGTCTTCTCTATCGTGGCGCACCCATGGCAATGAATTTTTGGGGATGCTACGCTCAACATTCTTTATCTTTAAAGGATGATCTTCAAAGAGAGACATGTGCCCGAACCGGTTGAAATCATCTAGGTCAATTACACCATCAACTCCTAAAGCTTACGCTTTCCAGAAGAACTATATGCTTGGTCTTGTCGCTACTTTTCTTCTCTTTTCTTAGAAAGGATCTGTTCGGCATAGAAGACCTATGCAAAGACGGATAGTAGGGATCCAAGGATCATCCTTGTAGCCTATTTTACTTAGATCAAGAACTCTCAGGCTATAGTTGTTCACTGTGACATGTTTATCATCAACCCATTGGCATCGAAACACAGGTGTCTTAAATGAATCATAGTCTAGTTCCCATATCTCCTCAATGAAGCCAAAGTATGTAGCATTTTTATCTGAATCATCTATGGCCTCACAACGAACACCGCTGTTTTACGCCATGCTCTTTTTGTCCCTAGAAGTGGTACAAAACATGTAGCCACTAATGTCATAGGTCTGCCATGATGTGACCTGGCGAGATGGTCCAGCTGCCAACCTCTTGATAGTTTGTTGCTCAATTGTTTCTCCATTTGGAATGTTCTGCTCCATTAGCCATAAAGTGAATCGACGCTTGTGTTCCTTTGATAGCCAATCCTCTGTTTGCCCAGGGTTATGATCGCTTAGCTCTTCTATGTGTTGTTTGATCAGAAGCTCCATTATTGAGAGCTGATGCATGATGCTATGATGCGCCTCGAGGACTATATTATAGTCTGACGGGATGAATGATTTTCGGCCCATCCTCCCACACCCATATAGTCTGCCCTCATGTCAGGACGGAGGCAAACCTATTGCAATCTGGTCTTTTAGGCAATTGTTGCAGAATGGACCTCCGGAATCAATGGCCTCTTTGGTAGTGTATCCCTCTATCATGGATGCCTCAGGACGAGCACGAGTGGATACGTACCCATTCAGTATTGACATGAAACGCTCATATGTCCACATCTCATGCAAATACATGGGACCCAATGCCTGTATTTGTGGCACCAAATGCACGACAAGGTGTACCATTATATCGAAGAAAGATGGTGGGAAACACATCTCAAGCTGTGACACTATCTCCACTTTGCGAATTCTGAAGAGACTCCAACCGCTCTCGGTCAATTACCTTCTGTGATATCTCATTAAAAAAGTAGCATAACCGTGTGATTGCCATCTTTAAGAACACCGGACTTATAGCCCTGATGGCAATAGGGAGAAAGGTTGTCAACATCACATGGCAATCATATGAGTTGTAGTTGGTGAGTGTAAGATCCTTCATTGACACAATGCTCTTAATGTTAGAGCAAAATCCAGCTGGAACTTTTAATTTCTTCAACCAAACACACATAGCATGTTTCTCATCCGTACTCAGGTTGTAGCTTGCTGCCGTTAGGTGGTACTTTTCATTATCTAGCAAAACCGGATGAAGTTCCAGTTTTATCTTCAAATTGACCAGGTCCTGATGTGAATTCAATCCTTCCTTTGTCTTTCTCTTTATGTCTAGCAAGATACCAATTATGCTTTCAAACACATTCTTTTGAATGTGCATACCATCGACTGCGTGCCGTATGTCAAACTCTTTCCAATATGGCAAATACTTGAAAAAAATTGACATCTTCTTGAATGTAGCCCCAAGAGTTGGCTTCACATCCTTTTTTGCTTTTCCATCATTTGTCTTCTTGCCAAATATAAACTTGATGTTCTTAACTATCTCGTATACTCTATGACCTTTACTATTACCTGATGGAGCAGTGGATCTTGTTTCATCGTGATTGTCAAAGTACCTATCCATTTTTCGCAAGCGGTACCTATGTCCTTTTGATAAAAAGCTTGTGTCTTATGTATACTATCTTGTTGGATGCACTGAGGGACACGTAAAAGGTTTCATCCAAGCATACTACACAACCGACCTTACCCTTGAACTGTCCCCGACAATACAAAGAGAGTCTGGGTAATCGTTGATCGTAACAAAAATAATTGCTCTCGGTGTAAATGACTCTTTCCTAAGATTCGTCCAACATGGCAACATCTCATCCCACAATATTCTCATTTCCTCCATTAATGGCTCCAAGAATACATCCATGTCAACACCCAGGTTGTGTAGGTCTAGAAATAAGAATGGTTAGCAAAAGGTATTTGCGCTTCTGCAACAAGTGTGGAGGGAGGTTGTAGATAGTGAGGATCACTGGCCATATGCTATGCTTGCTGTTCCTTTCGGCGAAGGGATTCATTCCATCAGTACATAGTGCGAACCGAACATTTCTTGTCTCCTTAGCAAATTCTAGGTGGTCAGCATTGAATTTTTGCCATTGCTTCCCATCGGCAGGATGTCGAAGCTTTCCATGTAATTTATGCTTGTCAAAAGCATGCCAGGTCATAAGCTCTGCATCCTCAGGGTTTGCAAATAAACACCTCAAACGATCAACTACCGGAAGATACCACATCACCATAGCAGGAACCCTTCTCTGGACATAATAGACTTCTTCTTTATTTTCTTGGTTGCAGGGTTTTAAACTCTGTTGGGTCTTTTTTCTCTTCTTCCCTTTGGAAACAGAAGTTGTATTCTCCTCTTGTAGATAGTCTTTTTTCGTCTTGTATCGACTTGCACCATAATTTGAATATTGGTCCAAGTCTTTGTATTCACCTCGATATAGGATACAGTGATTTTTATACGCGTGGATCTTCTGGACACCCATAGTAAGCGGACTGATTAACTTCTTTGCATAGTAAGTGTTAGCAGGCACTTTGTTCTCCTTTGGAAGCATATCTCTGAGAGTACTCAATAATGCATCGAAGCTGACATCGGACCATCCATACCTAGCTTTCAACATCAACAACTTAAGCACAGACCGTAATGTCGTGAACTCTTTGGTGCAACCCTTACTCTCATCATACAATGGCTCTGCTGCTGCCTGCTCTAAGGCCTCCATCCCTTTCATGAAAAACATTGATGGATCCGTATCATGACGCAATAGTGCAGCTATCAATTCTGCGTCTTCATCCTCCACTTGAGTTCTGTTGGCGTCGGTTCCTCCAATATTTGCATCATCATCATGAATATCGGGCACAACATGTTCACTCTCTTAGGGACAATGGTGTTCTGTCTCATGTCCGAACTGGCATACATCATCAACAAGCATATCTGGGCCATTGCCACCGAGATTCATAGGGTCTTTAGCTATATACGTTGCAGAGCTACCCTCTCCATGCTTTGTCCAAATCAAGTAATCATTCATAAATCCTCGGCAGACCAGATAAACCATGATTGGATTTGTGTCTTTAAAAACAACAAGATTTCTGCAGTCTATGCAAGGACAATATATGTGCTTCGTCTGTGTTCTGAAAGCATGATTTTTGACAGCATCGATAAACCTACGGACCTCAGGTATGTATGATGGATCTACTCTGTCTAAGTTATACATCCAGAATGCTCTGTCCATTGTTACCTGTTATGGAGTTTAATAGATTTAAATAATATAATCACTAAAAAGAAGACATAAATGTTTGTGATATTTATTAACAAACCTTAAGATGATCAGCAAATTCATTCAATGGATTATAGATGAAAAGAACTCCTCGCTTGTATATTTCTCAAATAATACACGTTCGGGCTAAATCACATATAGTTAAAAGAACTAGTTAAATAAATATGCCTCTTAATAATAACTAAAGCAAGACTAATTAATAAAATCTTAATTAAAGAATCACCAGTACTTAATTAAACAAAACATAACTAAATAATTAAAGCATCAATTTATTAGATGAAACCCTAAAAACTAAAGAAAGACTAATTAATAAAACCCTAATTAAAGCCTCACACTACTTAATTTAACAAAACATAACTAAATAATTAAAAAAAACTAATTTCAAGCATAAATATGACAAATAAACTAGTAATTAAATAAGAGTAAACATAACTAAATGAACTAAACATAATAATTTAAAGCATCAATTTATTAGATGAAGCCCTAAAAACTAAAGCAAGACTAAATAATAAAACCCTAATCAAAACCTCACCACTACTTAATTTAACAAAACATAACTACATATTAAACAAACATTAATTTCAAACATCAATATGACACATAAACTAATAATTAAATAAGAGTAACTAATAATTAATGAAATCCTAATTAAAGAATCACCACTAAAAACATCACTACTAGCTAATAATTAAACTAAACATAACTAAATATTTAAATAAGAGTAACTAATAAAACTCTAAAGGTTAAACTTAAGGTAAAACCCTAGATAAATAGTGAATAGAATTATTAAAAAAAAAAAAAATCTAGCTACTCTTCTCTCGTCACTTGAGGTGAAACCCTAGATCTCAAAAAGTGGGTGGGATTGAGCAAGAATGGTGGAAATGAGGCAAGAAACACATAAACTAACCCTTTTTTAGTTACCTCCTCCGAAGAAATCAAGAGCAAAACCTTCCCCCTTGTATTTGGTGAAATCTGGACCTCCAAAGCTCCTCCTATGGAAAAACTATCGGGCTACAGTTCTGTTGGAGCACTGGTGGGGAGAAAGAAGGGAGGTATATATAGGAGAAGCTCAACACAGGCGGTTGACATAA
>JADLZL010004399.1:0-65761 GCA_015844335.1 Chrysopogon serrulatus | reverse complement strand
TCACAAGTAGTTCAATATACATCGAGTGCAAAAATAATTATTACAACCTAAGTTCAAAAGTAGCGAAAGCAAAGTAATTGGAAGTTGATATTAAATACATGCCATACCAAGGTCAATTCCAACAAAAAGCATTAGAGACAAGAGAGATAAGAAGGATCATGCCCATGATCATACTCCACCGCTATGGTAGGAGCCATCCAATTCTTAAATCATGATACATCACAACCTGCAACAAGTGGAAATAAACCCCGAGTACGAGAATGTACTCAGCTAGACTTACCCGGTCATAAACCGAAAATAAAATGACACCAAGGAGTATGCAAGACTTTATATCAGTGGAGCTAGCTTGACAATATTTTGCATAAAAGCATAAGTGGTATGAGAGCATTATTTTATTATACTAGCCGCAGATTATTATTAATTAACCTTTCATCTAGATTAGCACCTGTGCTAAGCAATCACTTGATTATAAACAAATAGTAATAACCATATCAGGTTTATTCTAGCTATCAACATTACCATCATCATGATCATCATCAATATTAGAACCATCATTATTTAGTGAGTTCTACGATGCCAGGCAAGGTCAAGTTCTCACTATCCGGGAGAGACGGCGATTCGAATCGATTTCAACTGAGCTCAGGGGGTATTCCCAACATACACCCAGACGGACCTAGCCGTGGTCGTCTCAAAGGTTACTCTTGGTACAACTCGGGCTCGGGCCCGGTTATCACGTCGGCAAAAAACCGAAAGTCGGATAGCCAGAATGTTCAAGCCATGCTAACCCAAGGACGACGCCAACAGGTTATACATGCTTGCCCTTGGTCTAGTATGCCGCTATCTCGCGAATTGCCCAACCGCCGCCCGCGTTCCCGTCTTGAGTTGAGCTACCGAGCTTCGCGGCCACTTGGCACACAGGGCCGGGCCAACTATGTGTTGGGCTGCGTTCAACATGACCAAGAGTGAAACAACGCGTCCAGTCCTTAATCGACTCAGGCAGGGTCCACTGTCCCTGCCCGGTCTTCTTTTATTTTAACACTTGGTTCTTTTTCACGATAGCACATATAGCCAACCGTGACGGAGAAGTAACAACCTATATCTCGCCGGATGACAGAGAATCACCCGACTTCTACCGGTCTAAGCATGGCTAAGCATTTATCTCGATTCCTAAACTTAAATAGGATTCAAGGTATAATTTGCTGGACAAGGGGAGGATATATATGCAGCAAGTGTTTCCAACCAACTCCTATAACTTAATACAATAAACAACATAAAGTACTCAATTGCATTTTTATAAAAGGGTGGGAGACTTAGAATGCTCCGGGGCTTGCCTGGAATATGACCCAAAGCCAGTCAAGTTAGCTTGCACCGTCTTCGGGTTTGACTCCAATATCTCGTCCTTCACGTAGTTCATCTAGCGTACCTAGATGACATGCACAATGCATATGTATGAACAACTGGAAGAGCAATAGTCAATACATCATAAACAATAAGCAATACAAGTGCAAAGTTACACTAGATGACACACGCACATTAGGGAGCAAGTTGTTCACAATCATGCTAAACATAAAGATAACAAACATACCTAATATGACAATAATATCACAATCTCTTAGGTATGTTACTTAACCAACAATAAAGGCATGAGTCACACATAGCAACGCACAAAGCAAACAACTAGAACTAGAATTTATCAAATTCTGGACATACATATAGCAGCTGAGAAAATAAATCATATTTAGAGTTATACAACTCCAAATTACTTATAACAAGACAATCTGGAAAGCTTATGAAATTTTCTATAAATCATCTTTAATCATCAAAGTATAATTCATAAGTTTAACAGATCAAAATCACACATGTACAGGATCAGGTCCTGAGAAGACAGAGAGCAACCAAAACTGTTACCCAAACTTGTATAGCTGTAGTTTTTAAACCACAGGGTCAAATGCCACCAAATTTTAATAGAAGCTAGATACATGAGTTATCTACAACTTTTGTATTCATAAGTTTTCCAGAAAACATCATCTTAATCATGCAAAACTTAAAGTCTTACAAACTGCCTAGAAAGCCTTCAATTCGAATAATAGAGAAAATAATATTTTACTTATATTTTAAACATTAAATTGGGCACAAGCAATATGACCAACGGTTGACATATATTGAATAAACACCAGAAAACATGATGACCACTCCTAAATAAATTATTTTCATACCCTTTTCTATTTATTTATGTAACTAGGTGGAATAAGGAGCATATATGGAACATAAACCAAAAGTACACAGTAAATTCTAATAAAATTATAGTAGCTCACATATACTCCCAAAAGTTTATTGTTCAAATTTCATAGCATTTGGATAAGTATTGCATCCTCTATGAAAAAAAGACAAATTGCTATAGCAATTAAACATATGAGAGCAAGATAAATCTAAAACTCAATATTTTATGTAAACATAAAGTCATGTTAAGCTTCCAAAAGTCACAATAACATTATGCAAAGGTAGTGGAACCATATTTTATATTTTTATATTTTTTATTTCAATTATTAATCAGTAAAATCTATTTACTAGACATCAAGCAAGATATCTAAATAACTCAATCATACTGCATCCAATGGACCCCAAATTTTTATCACAATACACTCATAGCACCAGCAGGCTACCACAAAAAATTTCACCTCAAATGAAGCACCACAACAGTAGATATGAATTTAGCAAAAACAAACCCTAGAGAGCAAAGATCTATTTTTACTGCACAAACTTTATACTAAAATATGCAATATCATTATACCACTAGATAGATCTACTCACAAGGATTCCAAAAAGTCCTCATTTGCCATTTTACAATTTTTCTTTGAATTACTATGAATTATCGAAGTTTCAGCCGATTTAAAGCAAAAAGGAAAACAAAAAGAGAAAATGCACTGTGCGGCACTATTCATATGAGTCACGGACTTCACAGAAAACCCCTGATCTTTTCCAAATTTGACCCCGAGCTCCTTCTTCCTCCTTTCTCACGTACAGAACAGAGGAGCTTGCCGGGAAGCCGCGATTCCGGCGATTGGGTCGACCTCCGGTGGGGGCGAGGGGTGCTATGGCCTTCCCAAGGCGCGCGCACCCGCTAGGCCGCTCGGCTCGGCTCTAGGCAGTCCAGTGCGCCTGACCGCGCATGCCGTGCGGAACGGTGGCAACAGCAGGAGCCAGACGGAGCTCCGGCGGCGACGGAAGTCAGCAACGGGGCGCAAGAGGTTCGGCGTGGGGTGGAGAACCTGCTGCCCCGCTTGATTAAGGTGGAGGAGACGCTGAGGGGTAGAACGGTGGCCACCGGTGAGCTGCACCCGTCGGTCATGGCCGTCGTGCCTCGGCGCCGAAGCGAGCGTGAGGGGTAGGGAGCGAGAGCGAGGCCGAGGAAGGGGGCACCGGATGCGGAATGACGAGGCGAGGGTGGTGGTACTGCTGGCTGTGGCCGAGAGGCTTAGAGGACAGAGAACGCTGATGGTCTTGGAGCTTTGGCCGGCGGCCATGGTGGTGGCGCCAGCGGCTGCGCGCGTTCGAGGCAAGGGGCGGGAAGAGAGCCATGGAGCATGGGAATGAGCAGAGAGGCGAGCTCGGCGTCCAGAACGTGAGAGAGGAAGTGGGCGACCGGTTCGGAGGAGCAGGGGCGCGTGGAGGACAGCGAGGCGCATTTGCTCAAGCATGCCCAGCGCGTGGAGGGGCACGCGTCACCCCTTTGGAGCATTTCCCCAAGCACGTGGCGGCCACCGTTTCCAGCGCGGCTTTGGGCCAGTTGTGGGCCGAAATGGACCTGGCACCTAAAATGAAGTTTGGTCGCCTCGGCTTGGTCTACATTTTTCATTAAGGATGCTCAGCCATAAGCTGGATAGATTAGGAGATAATGATGCTCGAAGTTGACGCCGTCCAAGCATTAATACTTGTCGAGAATGGATGTCAAACGTTGTCAAACTGGTCCGAAAAGATCCCATCTTTTGACATGCTGCTCCTCAACTAATTAACTTCAACTTCTCTTTTTGGTTCAACTCAAGTTATTTAGCAAAATTTGTAGAACGCGAGACGTCGAGCTCGGTGATCATGATTTCAGACTTGGAATTACTTGGAACCACGAAAAACAAAGATGGAATCTGATTTGCGGACCCTTTTTGAGCATGTTGTACACATTTTCATGACTTGCTCCTTAAACAAAGTTTGTTCCTTATAAATTTCTCTACAACTTTAATTAAGGGTGCATAGCCATGCAAACTCCCTAAGCTGCACTTTGTAAACAGTCAAGAAAAAGTGCTCTGGAGGTCAACCTAGGTCAAACCGTCACTTAGGAGTATTTTCTGGGCAATTGCTCAATATGAACCCTTCATGACTTTTGCTCATGAGTGTAAGTAGAGGAGTTTGAGCAAGGTTGCATGATTTGATTGACTTGCTAAGCCTTCATTCACTTAATAGAGCCATTTCAAGCAATATGTGACTTATCATTTTATGTAGCTTTTTGATTCCAAACACCACGAAACTTTTTCATGGATCACTATAGATAGATAGTGATGTGAGATACATGAAAGAAAGTTTATTATCATTACTCAACAAATAGTGCTTTAAGTCCAATCTTGTTGCTTAGCTCGTGACTAACACCTGGGGTGTTACAGCCCTCCCCCCTTAAAGGAATCTCGTCCCGAGATTCAGGACGAAAGACTTTTCAAGGGAAGAGGAATATATCACTTACTCACAACTACAGCAAAAGCATATAGTTGCTCAAACTCCATAATAAGCACAACTAGTTGTATTGAGGGTTCAACAATGAAGCACCAAAAATGGTAGCTGTATTTGTCAACCTTATCTAACAATTGGTTATGCTCATTATACTTTGGAGGATGAGAATGAGTTTTAGCAACAGGACAACTTTTCGATCTTTCACGTCATCGGGAGGTTAACTTCTTGTCTGAAGAATTTTCTTTATTGATTTCCATGAAGCATCGTTACTTTGGGAGGAATCCAAGACAGCATAGCATATTGTTCTTGGTATATGAAGATCACTTTGGTTCACGAACTAATTACTCACCAGATCCACTTCGATAGGAGAATGTAGCATAGGCCATACGAGCTTGCATTAGACTTCAAATCTCACGAGGTATACTTACTGTAAGGGTTCGATGTTAGCTCATGAAGTTTGAAAAGCAGTCTTCTACCCAAAATGGCTTGAAAACAACCTTCCAAGAAGCATAAGGTCAAGGATAGGATACATTCCCTGAGGTGATGGAAAACCGACTGACCAAAAGACAAGGTCTACGCTAGCGGTGACTGTTCATCACACAGATGCCAATCGATAGAAAGCTACATAAGGTTCCATGTGTGCAATTCTCTTTCCCTAATAGCAACACTGTAGCATCTAGGTTTATCGAGTAAGTGGTGAAGACAATAGCTGATCTGTTGGCTTCAATGTTCTCAATGATCCTTCGCTATGGAAACCTTTTGCATCCAAGTGGTAACATCTATTTGTGTTGAATTGGATGCAACCTCTTGGGTAAAAACACAAAGAGGGTACCAAAGAATGGTGAGCAATTTGATATCTACTGGCGAAAGAAAGACAACAGTGAGGTTTAGAGGGCAACAAAGGTTGTAAGCATTCACCAAACTAGAGAAATAGTTTGCTATTAAGCAAATTAGTTGCACAGTAGGGTTGATTGACTTACACCGCACCATAACTGGTCTGACTGAATTACTTTCGACATTGAGGCATCATCTGTTAGGATCAAGCAACACTCAAAACATAATTCTATTTATGTTGTCAAACACTTCTCGGATGGTCTTTGATTGCAATCATGGCAGCCTCTACCGCTCGGGACACCTTGACTACTCGAGGATAAAGGAATGGTACTAAATACTCTTCAAGTTGGTAAGGTATATTCCTCTATCTATGTGATTGCCCACGATAGAACCGGCGTATACCGCCGTTTGGAAATGAGAGTAACCTAGACATCGTTGATTAGTCTACAAATGGATTCCTTGTGTAACATGTTTCTGTGAGACATAGCCTTCATAGCTACCAAAGAGTCATTACCTAGCTAGAGATCAACCACCTTTTTGGTAACTGATCAGTTGTCACTCAATAATAAAAAGCTCCAAGGCTTCAGTTTCAGTGTCAAGCAATTTCAGTTGATTTCAACATTGATAATCACCATCAAAGTTAGCAGAAAAAGGGGTAATATCATGAGAGGGTTGATTTTAACTGCATTTGTAGCCTGCAAGTGACTCCAGGGAATTAGCAGGAAGGAATCAGCATCAGGTTACTTTATAAAGAAACATACATGTCCATTGGTCTTTGGCTGCCTGATAATTGATCTAGCTTTAAGTGTTTTCCCTATTTTAACCCATCAGATGGTACCATCTATGCAGGAGAGGGTTACCACTACCTCCAGAGAGGGCCATGCAAGGTTTTTTGTCTATCATCTCTTGCAATCCATTAAGGTTTTATGTTAGTGACTTGTTCTTCATAGGTCATCCTCTTTGCGACTTCAGAAGGAAACACTACAACAACAAGCTTGATCCTTAGCATGGAACAAAGAGATAACCAAGGAAAAGCTCACAATGGGACAACTTATCGGTATGGTTCCGTAATGGATCATGACTTAAAACTAGGACACCCACGCGTGCTGAGTAGCATAACCGTATGGTTGCAATCCATAGGTTGCCCTCAGTTTCGTCGTGGCACCGTTAGTTCTTGATCATAACCTATTACAAAGCCTACAACCAGTGAGAAATCTCTTGGAGCACAATTGGGTTGTGGATATATGGATCTTCTGATAAGTTACGAGAAGATAACCAAGGGAAAGATCACAAAGATATATCTCAGTGGTATAATTTCTGCAATGGATTATGACTAGCAACCTAGATACCAGTGTGTGCCGAGTAGCACAACCTTGTGTGTGCACCCACAGGAGGCTCTCGGTATCATCACGGCACCATAGAATGCTAATCGTAACACCACTACTGAACTTATACCCAAAGGGAAACTTCAATGGCACAAATTTGATCATAAGAACAAGCATCGGTCGGGAGGAGGGATAGCCAGGCAAGAGTAGTCACAAGATTTGGAGTCAACAAGGGTGTGATTCAAAGGTCAAAACACAGCACCAGAAAACATGGATTAACTGCCAAAGACAACTGAACATGAGATTCTTGCTTTATTTTCATGCACACCTTACGTCCACCAAGGAACTATTAAGTAAATGATTAACATGAAACTCGGTCATGGTAAGTAAGATCATGAGATCAAGATTAATAAGCATCCCGAGAATTAGAAATGTTGGAGATGAATGGAACAAACTCCAAGGGCAAAGCCGATATAACCAAGAATGTTGGACGTACAAAGATCTTGGAGCATCGAGATGAATTGAGTAAACTTCTAAGACAACAACTTGACATACCAATTAGAGATAGAATTGATACGGTAACTACATGGTTTTCAAGCAAAAGATTTCAAGATCAAACAAAGGAGGGATTAACGTCATACCAGATCATCAAAAAGGATAGGCGCTTAAGAGGTCCACTTAGATTTTGTCATGGTCTCTACAACTAGCAAAAGCAACCAAGGTTAAGGGCTAGCCTTTAGCAAGATATTAACAGGGTTGGTCGAACATGCAAGGGTCCTCACCTCTAGGAAGAGACCACTATGGTCAAGGGATGGCACTAACGAAAGCTCACCTAGTTTGGTCAAACAAACTAGGATCTTCACAAGGGTGCACATCTATGCCATACGCAAACATCAAGGGTCTGGCCTGGGGCTTATGGTTTGAACATAGGCATGGTTACAAGTTTTTACAACATAAAACTCAAAGGTTAACAACCATGTCTACAGGCACAGGTTCCTAAGATGGAGAACTTAATCAGAGACGATAACCAAGCGATTATCATGACAGGAGCGTTGTTCTAAGATGAGCTATTCGGCACTCATGTGCTCACCGAGGACAAACGAGGTGACAACCATGGCACTGCCTAGACAACAAGCAACCACACAAACAGGACAGTTTAGAGCAAGCACTTGAGAAACTAAAATAAGGGAGCTTAAGCAATCATCCTAAGCACAAAGCATACACATGAAAAGCATTCCTATGTAACAAGGCAACACATTGACCTAATCACAAAGATCAATCATGATGCAAGAGGTGCTACTAGGTATGTGGATAAAGTCAAGTCTTTTAGATTTATGATGATTTGTAAGAAAGGTAGCAAAGAATCCAAAGAATTTTGGTTATGGCTACATCAAGGACACATAGACATACCACACACAAGAACTAGCACTTTAGAAAATCTCATGCAAGGCTAGCAAACACCAAGTTAACAAGAATGAAAAACACTATCATGCAACTCTATACAACCTGAACATACAGTAATCGCAGCAAGCACATGCATTTCAATCAAAACTAGAGTTGTAGGCTTCAAACAAGGGTGATCCTAGACTTCTTCGAAGGCTTAGGAGGTTTACCCCAACTTGGTTTTTCATATAAAAACTGTTCCACAAGTTAACATGACCAAACATATCAGTATTTTAGGTTCGCATAAACTTAGATAGAAAAAACCGACATGAACTTCAGAGATACATAACTAGAGCTGTAGAGATCCAATGAGTGTGATTCTTAAGTTAATAGAAAGATTGTTAAGTTGTCTAAATCTTTCCTATAATCATATTAAGATAATTCTATAGCTAGCAAGACCAATAATACAAAGAAGACACCTCTGTCCAGGTTTGGATAGATTCTGTCTTTCTGCTTTACAAGCTCATAGCTGGAATTCTAGCCATCCAAAACTGTTGTTCTTTAACAATTTGGAAAGATTATGAAAAAACACTAAAACTTCCTAGTTATCCACAATAGCTAGTTTTAAAGTTAACATGGTCGAATTACACAAAATTTTAGATCTGCCCAAAGATGCAATCCAAACCCGACAAAGAACTCTAAAATTCATAGCTCCCAAACCTGATGGGATAAAATCATGAAATTTATGGACAGCATAGATGACTAAATTATCTACAACATTTATATTACAACATTTTCCATAAAATACCATCTACAACATGAAACACCCCTCCCTAACAGAATCACAAAATCTGTAGTTTTCAGCACATCATTGCAAACTTGTTGGGATCGATTCTTGGGCATCCAGACTCTGAATCGAGTGGGGTTTATTCCTATGGCTTTCTAGTGATGTAAGAAAGCTTCTACATGGATGTGACATGCATGGGCTGTGGTGAGCTCGACCCTATCCATGGTGGTGGCGGTCATGGATGAGAGGTGAGGTTCATGGGGGTTCTAATTATTTAAATAAGATCTAAAGTAACTTTGCAAAAGCTTGATGAAGCAAAATATTCGCCACTAGGCAAAAACTAAAGAACACTTATCAAGTTTAAACTACTAGCCTCAACTATTTCCATCAAGGTTAAGTGACATTTTTACTTGGTTGATTAACATTAGAGGCATCACAAGAAAACATCTACCACTTGTTTATTGGCAAGATTTCACATATATGGCAATGGGAACTAATGTGAAGATTAATTAAAGAAGAACATGATATTCTATTTAAGTGAGCATGTATCGGCTTTTCTGGAGGTATCACTACATGTTTTAGGTTCAAAAGGTCAAATTTTAGCCACTAAAAACTTGTTATGCAATTCCATTAAAAGCAATCATACAAGACAAAGCTATGCAGACACCGACTGCAAACACTTCCATTCAAGCGACATGGAACAAAGCATTCTTGTCTAACTTTACACAGAGAAGATAGTAACAACATCTCAATCATAAGTTAATTATTATTGGAAACAAAGGTGAGAGGAGCATAGTTATGTGCAAAGCAACAACCATGATGATGCATGCTTCGTCCTATTCGTCCTCACAAGATTGCCAGCCTGAGGTGGCAATCACGTTCTATGTCGGTGGCATAACACGCACTCTCGATATATAACTAGTCATCATGTATATTTAATCTACGCATTCGTGGTTAGCGTACCTGCAGAAAATTTCATTGCAGCCCAACAATTCCCATAATATAGCACAAACAACAAAATCCAAGAAAAGCAGTAAACTAAATACTTTCCATATGCATGTCCCCACATACATACTTTAGTATCACAACTACCTGACAGATATACCCACAATTAAATACCTTCCTAATTGCATGGTTTTGACATGACAATTATTCCAGTACCACAATCTAGCACTTCCCTAGACCGCCGGTTGGACGATCATGCTCTCATAGCTCATCTTTCTAATGCACACATATGGCTAATTCATATATGCGGGCTACCTCCACCATTTGACCACAGGGGTAGCCGTAGTGCGGTCATCAAACATACATACCTTGGCCCGGGCGTAGATGCAAAATTTAAAAAAAAATCCCCCAAGTTAGTATTTATATAAGCCACCTAAGAGTCCTTATTTGGCCATAACCTGGATTTGACCACTGGCATACTTAAGTTTTGAAATTTAGATTTCAACAAACCTACATATATGTAGCTAGTAGTTTTATCAAAACTAGTCTTTTGCAAATAAAAGCTTTTGTTTCAAATACACAAATGACATGTTTAATGTTGAATCTTGCTCGATGCCACCGTAATGTAACCGTCCAAATTATAAGAGCACAAGTATAAAAATAATCACCGAAGTGACTAAATTTTCACACTTGAGCCCATATAATCCCGGTAGTCCACTGAAATCACGAAGGACTTCAAACCAACCAACATATAAGCCAAGATCGTACTGATTCAACAAAACAAGTCAAATGTTATATCCTTTTCACAAGTAGTTCAATATACATCAGAGTGCAAAAATAATTATTACAACCTAAGTTCAAAAGTAGCGAAAGCAAAGTAATTGGAAGTTGATATTAAATACATGCCAGTACCAAGGTCAATTCCAACAAAAGCATTAGAGACAAGAGAGATAAGAAGGATCATGCCCATGATCATACTCCACCGCTATGGTAGGAGCCATCCAATTCTTGCAAAGAATCATGATACATCACAATCTGCAACAAGTGGGAATAAACCCTGAGTACGAGAATGTACTCAGCTAGACTTACCCGCCATAAACCAGAAATAAAATGACACCAAGGAGTATGCAAGGCTTTATATCAGTGGAGCTAGCTTGACAATATTTTGCATAAAAGCATAAGTGGTATGAGAGCATTATTTTATTATACTAGCCGCAGATTATTATTAATTAACCTTTCATCTAGATTAGCACCTGTGCTAAGCAATCACTTGATTATAAACAAATAGTAATAACCATATCAGGTTTATTCTAGCTATCAACATTACCATCATCATGATCATCATCAATATTAGAACCATCATTATTTAGTGAGTTCTACGATGCCGTGCAAGGTCAAGTTCTCACTATCCCGGGAGAGACGGCGATTCGAATCGATTTCAACCGAGCTCGGGGGGTATTCCCAACATACACCCAGCATGACCTAGCCGTGGTCGCCTCGGGTTACTCTTGGTACAACTCGTGCTCGGGCCCCGTTATCACGTCGGCAAAAACCGAAAGTCGGATAGCCGAATGTTCAAGCCATGCTAACCCAAGGACGACGCTAGGGACAGTTATACATGCTTGCCCTTGGTCTAGTATGCCGCTATCCCGCGAATTGCCCAACCGCCGCCCGCGTTCCCATCTTGAGTTGAGCTACCGAAGCCATGGCCACTTGGCACACGTGGCCGGGCCAACTATGTGTTGGGCTGCGTTCAACATGACCAAGAGTGAAACAACGCGTCCAGGGGCCTTAATCGACTCAGGCAGGTCCACTTGTCCCTGCCCGGTCTTCTTTTTATTTTAACACTTGGTTCTTTTTTTCACGATAGCACATATAGCCAACCGTGACTGTGAGAAGTAACAACCTATATCTCGCGGATGACAGAGAATCACCCGACTTCTACCGGTCTAAGCATGGCTAAGCATTTATCTCGATTCCTAAACTTAAATAGGATTCAAGGTATAATTTGCTGGACAAGGGGAGGATATATATGCAGCAAGTGTTTCCAACCAACTCCTATAACTTAATACAATAAACAACATAAAGTACTCAATTGCATTTTTATAAAAGGGTGGGAGACTTAGAATGCTCCGGGCTTGCTCGAATATGACCCAAAGCCAGCCAAGTTAGCTTGCACCGTCTTCGGGTTTGACTCCAATATCTCGTCCTTCACGTAGTTCATCTAGCGTACCTAGATGACATGCACAATGCATATGTATGAACAACTGGAAGAGCAATAGTCAATACATCATAAACAATAAGCAATACAAGTGCAAAGTTACACTAGATGACACACGCACATTAGGGAGCAAGTTGTTCACAATCATGCTAAACATAAAGATAACAAACATACCTAATATGACAATAATATCACAATCTCTTAGGTATGTTACTTAACCAACAATAAAGGCATGAGTCACACATAGCAACGCACAAAGCAAACAACTAGAACTAGAATTTATCAAATTCTGGACATACATATAGCAGCTGAGTAAATAAATCATATTTGGAGTTATACAACTCCAAATTACTTATAACAAGACAATCTGGAAATCTTATGAAATTTCCTATAAATCATCTTTAATCATCAAAGTATAATTCATAAGTTTAACAGATCAAAATCACACATGTACAGGATCAGGTCCTGAGAAGACAGAGAGCAACCAAAACTGTTACCCAAACTTGTATAGCTGTAGTTTTTAAACCACAGGGCCAAATGCCACCAAATTTTAATAGAAGCTAGATACATGAGTTATCTACAACTTTTGTATTCATAAGTTTTCCAGAAAACATCATCTTAATCATGCAAAACTTAAAGTCTTACAAACTGCCTAGAAAGCCTTCAATTCGAATAATAGAGAAAATAATATTTCACTTATATTTCAAACATTAAATTGGGCACAAGCAATATGACCAACGGTTGACATATATTGAATAAACACCAGAAAACATGATGACCACTCCTAAATAAATTATTTTCATACCCTTTTCTATTTATTTATGTAACTAGGTGGAATAAGGAGCATATATGGAACATAAACCAAAAGTACACAGTAAATTCTAATAAAATTATAGTAGCTCACATATACTCCCAAAAGTTTATTGTTCAAATTTCATAGCATTTGGATAAGTATTGCATCCTCTATGAAAAAGACAAATTGCTATAGCAATTAAACATATGAGAGCAAGATAAATCTAAAACTCAATATTTTATGTAAACATAAAGTCATGTTAAGCTTCCAAAAGTCACAATAACATTATGCAAAGGTAGTGGAACCATATTTTATATTTTTATATTTTTTATTTCAATTATTAATCAGTAAAATCTATTTACTAGACATCAAGCAAGATATCTAAATAACTCAATCATACTGCATCCAATGGACCCCAAATTTTTATCACAATACACTCATAGCACCAGCAGGCTACCACAAAAATTTCACCTCAAATGAAGCACCACAACAGTAGATATGAATTTAGCAAAAACAAACCCTAGAGAGCAAGGATCTATTTTTACTGCACAAACTTTATACTAAAATATGCAATATCATTATACCACTAGATAGATCTACTCACAAGGATTCCAAAAAGTCCTCATTTGCCATTTTACAATTTTTCTTTGAATTACTATGAATTATCGAAGTTTCAGCCGATTTAAAGCAAAAAGGAAAACAAAAAAGAGAAAATGCACTGTGCGGCACTATTCATATGAGTCACGGACTTCGCAGAAAACCCCCTGATCTTTTCCAAATTTGACCCCGAGCTCCTTCTTCCTCCTTTCTCACGTACAGAACAGAGGAGCTTGCCGGGAAGCCGCGATTCCGGCGATTGGGTCGACCTCCGGTGGGGGGGCGAGGGGTGCTATGGCCTTCCCAAGGCCGCGCGCACCCGCTAGGCCGCTCGGCTCGGCTCTAGGCAGTCCAGGTGCGCCTGACCGCGCATGCCGTGGCGGAACGGTGGCAACAGCAGGAGCCAGACGGAGCTCCGGCGGCGACGGAAATCAGCAACGGGCGCAAGAGGTTCGGCGTGGGGGTGGAGAACCCTGCTGCCCCGCTTGATTAAGGTGGAGGAGACGCTGAGGGGTAGAACGGTGGCCACCAGTGAGCTGCACCCGCCGGTCATGGCTGCCGTGCCTCAGCGCGACGAGCGTAACGGGTAGGGAGCGAGAGCGAGGCCGAGGAAGGGGGCACCGGATGCGGAATGACGAGGCGAGGGTGGTGGTACTGCTGGCTGTGGCCGAGAGGCTTAGAGGACAGAGAACGCCGATGGTCTTGGAGCTTTGGCCGGCGGCCATGGTGGTGGCGCCAGCGCCCGCGCGCTTCCTGCAGGCAAGGGGCGAGGAAGAGAGCCATGGAGCATGGGAATGAGCAGAGGCGAGCTCGGCGTCCAGAACGCGAGAGAGGAAGTGGACGACCGGTTCAGAGGAGCAGGGGCGCGTGGAGGACAGCGAGGCGCATCGCTCGCAAGATGCCCAGCGCGTGGAGGGGCACGCGTCACCCTTTGGAGCATTTCCCCAAGCACGTGGCGGCCACCGTTTCCAGCGCGGCTTTGGGGCCGGTTGTGGGCGAAATGGACCTGGCACCTAAAATGAAGTTTGGTCGCCTCGGCTTGGTCTACATTTTTCATTAAGGATGCTCAGCCATAAGCTGGATAGATTAGGAGATAATGATGCTCGAAGTTGACGCCGCCGGCCAAAGACATTAATACTTGTCGAGAATAGATGTCAAACGTTGCAAACTGGTCCGAAAAGATCCCATCTTTTGACATGCTGCTCCTCAACTAATTAACTTCAACTTCTCTTTTGGTTCAACTCAAGTTATTTAGCAAAATTTGTAGAACGCGAGACGCCGAGCTCGGTGATCATGATTTCGGACTTGGAATTACTTGGAACCCCGAAAACAAAGACTGAATCTGATTTGCGGACCCTTTTTTGAGCATGTTGTACATATTTTCATGACTTGCTCCTTAAACAAAGTTTGTTCCTTATAAATTTCTCTACAACTTTAATTAAGGGTGCATAGCCATGCAAACTCCCTAAGCTGCACTTTGTAAACAAATCAAGAAAAAAAGTGCTCGGAGGTCAACCTAGGTCAAACCGTCACTTAGGAGTATTTTCTGGGCAATTACTCAATATGAACCCTTCATGACTTTTGCTCATGAGTGTAAGTAGAGGTGTTTGAGCAAGGTTGCATGATTTGATTGACTTGCTAAGCCTTCATTCACTTAATAGAGTCATTTCAAGCAATATGTGACTTATCATTTTATGTAGCTTTTTGATTCCAAACACCACGAAACTTTTTCATGGATCACTATAGATAGATAGTGATGTGAGATACATGAAAGAAAGTTCATTATCATTACTCAACAAATAGTGCTTTAAGTCCAATCTTGTTGCTTAGCTCGTGACTAACCCCTGGGGTGTTACAAAGGATCGAGTCCATTACCGCGAGGAGCGTGTTATCCCTTAGATAGTCATTAATAGGTAGCTCATATGTGTCTTTAAATTAAAGTCTAGACAAGGGGTCAGCTACCGAATTTTCTACTCCTTTCTTATCTCTAATTTCTATATTAAATTTTTGGAGCAGAAGAATCCATCGGATTAATCGAGGCTTAGCATCTTTCTTAGTGAGGAGGTATTTAAGTGCGGCATGATCTGAATAAATTATTACCTTTGCTCCTACTAAGTAAGATCTAAATTTGTCTATTGCAAAGACCACTGCTAACATCTCTTTTTCAGTGGTAGCATAATTAAGTTGTGGCCCAGACAAGGTTTTGCTAGCATAGGATATAGCGTAATGTTTCTTGTCTTTGGTTTGTCCTAAAACGGCACCAACTGCAAAGTCACTAGCATCACACATGATCTCAACGGGTAGACTCCAGTCAGGTGGTTGTATAATTGGAGCTGAGATGAGTGCCCTCTTAAGAATTTCAAAGGCTTCAAGGCACTCAGTGTTAAAAATGAAAAGTACATCTTTGGCTAGGAGCCTAGTCGTGGGTCTAGCGATTTGAGAAAAGTTTTTGATGAAACGCCTATAGAACCCCCTGCGTAGCCTAGAAAGTCGAATACCTCTCACATTTGTGGGAGGTAAAAGTTGTTCAATAACTTCAATCTTTGCTCTATCCACTTCTATCCCACGTTCGGACACCTTATGTCCTAGCACAATTCCTTCCCGAACTATAAAATAGCATTTCTCCCAGTTCAGGACTAAGTGCTTTTCTTCACACCGTTGTAAGACCATGTCTAAATTCTCTAAACATTCATTGAAGGTTTTGCCATAGACGGTAAAGTCATCCATGAACACCTCCATGATTTTCTCAATCATATCGGAGAAAATAGACATCATGCATCGCTAAAAAGAAGCTGGAGCATTACACAGCCCGAACGACATTCGTCGATATGCATAAGTTCCATATGGGCATGTGTTAACACTGGATTTTGGTAAGGGCCGAGAAAATGACAGGTGGGCCAGTGCAACAAGCTCGCGAGGAGGCAAGTGTTCAGATCATTCGGCAACACCTGCGCAATCGGCTAACTTTAAATGATTCGGCAACGCTTGTGCGGTCGGCCGACTCGACGATTCGGCAAGCATTCGTGCGGTCGGCTATCCTTGGAAGCGGTGACTCTATTCGGAAAGTAAAAGGTGGCGAACAGAAAACCGAATAGAAGGCGAGGAACGTGATAGTCAAGGACTCCAAGGAAGACTAAAGCTAGGAGTTGCCATACTTTTGGATTACCTTTAATATATTGTAATCGTAATCTCTTAGGATTCATGTTATGTCCGGGGTATAAATATAAGCCCTCGACCATTGTAAAGAATATTCACAATCAAATCAATACAACCGGCCCCGTGCCAAGCTTTCGAGTCCTTTGTCGTGTCGTCGAGTTCTTCGAGGGGAGCCATCGATCCGTCGACCTCCGTAAGTACCGGCAACCTTGCTATCATGTCTAGTATCATGCGATGGATTTAGATATTGATGCGTGTAGTCTTGTTTGTCTCGACCGGATGGCCGTGGCGGCAGCGCCCCGCTTGACGATCAAGAAGTCTTTGCTTATGCTTTGTTTATCTCGACTAGATGGCCGTGCGGCAAAGCCCGCTTGATAGCTTAGCGAAGCAAGATAGTTATCGGCTCTATTAGATTTGGCAAGATCTGATAGATTCATTAAGTTATCATGTGTTGCATGTTTTATTTCATTTGTAACACTCTTTTGCCCAATCTAGATTGGTTGGTTCCGGCTCTTTATTTTATAGATCTATTTGTTCTTAAACGTTCTTATTCTCATGTCATCGTGATAGATAGATCATATGCTTATACAGCCGAATTAGATCAATCTAGGTTGTTACATGTTGCGGGTTCTTACATGTCAAGTGTGTTTAAATCTTAATAGAGCTAGGTGTCGTGCGGCAGGTACAAGCTTTATTTAGGTTTGCTCGTACTAACTTGTTTGTTCCTTCTTCATGGACCCCGAGTCGGCTAGTTTACTGAGCTTGGTTATGCTTCAACTTGTAATCAACCTTCACTTGTTCAAACATGTCATTTCATGCACGTGTGATCGGCAATCAATGCTTTATGTGTCTTATCTTCATAGTAACCGAATGGATCACGTGCATGATTGGCAGACAGCTCTTATAGCTGTATGTCGTCGTAAGTGGCTTCAGGGCCGTATATACGGAACTGTCTGGTCTCACCCGACATGTTCCAATTTTTGTATTTAACAATCTTTATCCCTTGTCAGTTTTCAGGTCAAATTGACTGGCACGCTTCCGGATTTTCAAACCGTCCAGACACCCGATTGAAGCCACGCTTTTCGGCTTGCTGTGTGTGCGGCACAGTGCGTCACGATTCGTGTCAACACACTTTTTGGCACGCCCGCTGGGACTACGTCGTTCAAGATGCCTGAAATCAACAACGATCATGTTCTGGATGTAACTTTGGATGAATTGCCAGAGAATTCAAGGGAGTTGGTGCAACAAGCATGTGATCGGTTTCGGCGTATGTTTGATGTCCTTCTCCAAGAACAAAAGCAATAAGGTTTTCCGAAAACAATCGTTGCCAAGGGTTCTTCTTCCACATCAATCTGATTACAATCAAGAAGAAGAGGCTCAAAAGGTGTCGAGTTGGTTCACAAAGCTCGGGGGAGAAACCATTACAAATCATAATACACCTTCTTGAACACCTTTTCGTTGCAATCATGGTTAGCACTTTCGGCCCAATGGCGATAAGTATTTTGAAGAGAATGCAGGTCCAATCCGCGGACCAACGCTTTTTAATCCACCAAAGTACCAAGAAAAGCCTGCTTGGAGATGAGGGAGCATCCGGCTCAAATAAAGGTGAAACAAAGACTTCATGAGAGACAAACAACCTCCTACTTATGGCCGGGTAACATTTGGTACAACGGGAGACGTACCCCATCGACTTTCAAAGTATCTCCAAAGATCAAACAGTTGCGAGGAAATATGTATGGAGATGGATATCAGGAGTTTACTGATTATACCGCTCTAGATGCTTTACCGAATCTAGGGTACAAAAGTGCATCAGGAATACCTTCTAGAAGGCAAACACGTGGAACTCCAAATTCAGATGTAGATCCGATAATGCACAGATGGCTGATATGATGCGAGCATCGGTTCGGCTGAAAACCAAAGAATCGGTCTTATTCTTACAAGTCTCCTTATCCGAATGGTATAATAGAGTAGCGCCTCCTTCAAGAGTGAAGCCTCCAAATGACTTGACTAAGTTTTCTGGTCAAGATGATACTAGCACCTTGGAGCATATCGGTCGGTACTTGATGCAAATTTTGGGGAGGCTTCCACAGATGAAGCTTGGAGGATTCGGTATTTCCCTTTGTCTCTCACAGGGCCAGCTTTTACATGGTTTACCTCATTGCCGGCCTATTCCATTGGTACGTGGGCAGAGTTAGAACAGAAGTTCCATGCCTACTTCTTCACAGGCACTAATGAAAAGAAGCGGGTCAACCTCATGAGTCCGAGACAGAGCTAATGAAACACCGCAGAGTATCTTCGCAGGTTTAGAGAGACCAAGAACCTTTGCTATTCATTGAATTTACCAAATGATCGGTTGCCCGGATGGCGATAGCGAGCATGCAGCCGAATGTCAGAGAGAAACTGTTCGGCATGGAGTTTGATGACCTTGATCAACTCTCACAAATGGCCGGCCGGCCGCTATGAGTAATCAAGCTCGAGGATTCAAGAGAGATAACCGCTTTCAAAAGGGAAATATTGCCGCTGAAATGTATCAAAGTTTTCTGGAAGAAGCGACAATATGATGATGATGATGAGATAGCTGCAGCTGAATTGACTTGGGCGAAGGAGCCTACTCAAGTTAGCCAGCGCTGATTGAGACAACAAAAAGGGACTTATGACTTTGAGGTCTCCAAGTCTGACAAGCTCTTTGATCTATTAGTAAGAGAAGGACGCATTAAACTGCCAGATGGACATCCTATGCTGCGTCCTGAAGGAGTGAAAGACAAGAAGTATTGTGGTTACCACAACACTAATTCTCACTCCATCAATGATTGCCGAGTGTTCAGAATGCGGATTCAAAAGGCTATCTAGTAGGGACATTTGAAGTTCGATGGCAAGATGAAGATTGACGGTCAGTCTTTTTCTCAGAATATGATTTCTTTCTCTGTGAATATGGTTTCTGTAAATGATTCTAAAGGTAAAGGCAAGGTGAAGGTGTTAACCTCCGACGAGCAAAGCAAAGAAGAATGGCACCGTCGACCCTCGATCAAGAAATCACAAGCGAAGAGCTAAAGCAAAAAGTTCGGTTCAAGAATAGCCGAACCGAAAAAGGTGAAAGTTCCAAACCTAGGGTAACATCACGTATTCTGCTGAACAAATGGCAAAGGCAGCAAGAATAGGAATATTATGAAGAATAAAGGTTTATAGAGGAACGTCGGAGATACGAAGAAGAGGTATACCGTAGAGAGCAAGAAGAGCATGTGAGAGAGATGGAGCAGTCTCATTGGGGGTGTTCATTCTTTAAACATTGCTGGAACGAAGCTTGAAGTTGCCTGCTAGAAACAATTGCCCCGAATGCAGTGATCAGTATTTCGGGTATAGACAGTCTCGAGTCAACCGCCGATCGGTCCATGAAAGACTTGGAATGCAGTTTCCTGAGGACGATCGGCGCTTAAAAATAGACAGCTTTGAAAATCAGCCAAGGAAGAGGTTTGCAGATCAATGTTGGACTCATTATAAAGGATACAACGGAGGGGAAGGTCCCCATGAATATATCTAGCAAAAGGGACAAGTGGTGCCCTCCAGACCGAGAAAGAGTCAAAAGAGGAGAGTTCAGCGCTTAAGAAACAAAGAACCGAAGCAAGCGATGCTTTGAGGAGAAACCAATATGGCGCCCCAAGAAGAAACCCGATGAGCATGGACCCTCGGTGATGCATGTATGGCTTTCTTCCTCCCATCGAATTTATAGCTCCCGAAAACCAAGATGTCCAAGAAGAAGTGTATTCCGATTTTGATGAGACTGAAGTTTCAAGATTTGATGGCCCAGCTTGTATTGACACAAAGAAAGCGACTTTCGACAAGCCGCCCAAATATCGCCATTTGAAACCACTTTATCGAAAAGGATATGTCAACGGCAAGCCTCGACCAAGATGTTTGTTGATGGAGGGGCTGCCATCAATATCATGCCATATACTACCTTCAGGAAGCTTGGGATGACAAGTGAAGACTTGTTAAAAACTGACATGGTTCTCAGAGATTTTACCGACAATCCTTCTGATACTCGAGGAGCTATACATGTTGAGTTAATGATTGGATCAAAGACTTTGATCACTACTTTCTTTGTCATTGATGGCAAGGGGGCGTTTTGCTTTTTTAGAAGAGACTGGATCCATGCCAATTGTTGCATCCCTTCAACCATGCACCAAATTCTTATTCAATGGGTTGGAGATGACATTGAAGTAGTTCACGCCGATGATTCCGTAAGTGTTGCTTTGCTTCGAGCCTGCTTATTGGGAGTATGATGGCATTGATTGTTTTTCCCAAGCAAAGTGTGGGGAGAAGGTCCCGTGAATGTCTTTAACAAGGATCAACAAACCGATCCAAGCAGTCGGCTCTCATAGTAATTTTTAATGGGTAACCCAATCGATGGCAACAAAGGAAAGCTTGGGCGTGGTTTTATGTCGGCCGACAAGTTAGAAGAAATAGATGTTGGCGATGGTACTAAGCCAAGGCCGATGTATACTAGTGGAAGTTTGAATCCGAGTATAAAACACACGCTTGATAGCCCTTTTAAAGGAATTCAAAGATTGTTTTGCTTGGAATTATACAGAGATGCCCGGATTGGATCGTTCTATTGTTGAACATCGATTACCTATTATGTCCGGATATCGCCCTTACAAACAACCTCCACGAAGGATCTATAAAGAGGAGGTATTGGCCGATGTGAAGAAAGAGATCGAAAGATTGTTGGAAGCAAATTTCATTCGGCCATGCAGTATGCGAATGGATTTCAAATATAGTTCCCGTATACAAGAAGAATGGAAAAATGAGGGTATGCATAGACTTCAAAATCTTAATAAAGCTACTCCGATGGATGGGTACCCAATGCCGCTTGTCGATTTGTTAGTAGACGCAAATGGGGATATGAAGTCATCGCCTTTATGGATGGAAATGCTGGTTATAACCAGATTTTCATGGCAATAGAAGATATCTCAAAGACAGCCTTCAGTGCCCTGGGAATATTGGTTTATTTGAATGGATTGTCATGACAAATCGGGTTAAAGAATGCCTGCCGGTGCAACTTATCAATGAGCTATGAATTACATTTTTCATGAGTTGATCGGCAAAGTTGTAGAGATTTATATTGATGACGTGGTGGTCAAGTCTAGAAACCATGAAGGGCATTTAGCCGATTTAAGGAAGACTCTGAAATGTACTAGAAGACATGGTTTGAAGATGAATCCAAATAAATGTGCTTTTGGAGTCTCGGCTGGTGAGTTTTTAGGATTTCTTGTTCATAAAGGAGGAATTGAAGTTGGGAAAAAGAGTATGGAAGCGATAGATAAAGTTGTCCCTCCAACTAATCTCACGGAGTTACAATCATTGCTTGGCAAGATTAATTTTGTAAGAAGATTTATATCCAATCTATCAGAAAGGGTCTTGCCTTTTTCTCCACTTTTGAAGCTCAAGAAAGATCAAGCATTCATATGGGGTGACGTACAACAAAAGGCTTTTGATGAAATCAAAGAGTACATGAAGGCGCCACCAGTACTGGTACCTCCACAACTTGACAAGCCTTTCAAGTTGTACGTGGCGGCCGATAGTCTAACAATAGGATCGGCCCTCATGCAAGAATTTGAAGCAAAGGAGAGAGTGATAGCTTATCTTAGCCGAAAACTATTGGATCCAGAAACAAGGTATTCGGCTACAGAGAAACTTTGTTTGTGTGTGTATTACTCGTGTACCAAATTTCGGCACTATTTATTAAATGCCTAATGCATGGTAGTTTCTAGTTTCGATGTAATAAAACATATGCTATCAATGCCAATTTTGAATGGAAGAATTGGCAAGTGGATTTTTGCTTTATCGAGTTTGATTTAAAATATGAATCGGCAAAAGTGGTAAAGGGTCAAGTTATTGCTGATTTTATTACACAACATCGTGATCCTTCTATTGAGATGATAAGCATTGCACCCCGGATTTTATTTTTTGATGGTTCATCCCAGTAGCAAAGGTGGTGGTGCTGGTATTCTCTTGATTTCTCCACAGGGAGTAACCTTTGAATATGCTATTCCCATTGAATTTTATGTTACTAATAATCAAGCAGTATGAGGCATTGCTTAGAGGGCCTTCGGCTTTTATAGAGATAAAAGCCGTTGTCGCCGAAATCTTTGGAGATTCTGAGCTAGTGATTAACCAATTGACTGGCCAATATGAGTGCAAGAATGATATATTAAGGGAGTATTATGAAGAATGCCGGAAACTTTTGAAAGGCTTTCGAATGGTGACTTTACATCATATCCCTAGGGGGCACAATGAAAGAAGCAAATAAGCTAGCTCGATCTTTCTTCGATATCGAGAAAACCAAGAAGTTCTCACTATAGACAAAGGTGCTTCGATGCCGATCAAATGGTTGATGATTGGAGGTGTGAAATAGCCGATTACCTAGGGAATCCATCACGTAAAAGTTTCCCGAAAACTCGTGTACAAAGCCCTTAAGTTCGTGCTTCTTGGTGATCAATTATATTATAAATCTATAGATGGAGTATTGCTTAAATGCTTGAATCAAAAAGAGGCCGAAAAGGTAATGTATGAAGTGCATGAAGGATCTGGTGGTGCACATCAATCACCTTACCGAATGAAGTGGATAATTAGGAGGACTGGTTATTTTGGCCAACCATGCCGGAAGATTGCTTTGAATATTACAAGGGATGTCATGATTGTCAAAAATTCGCAATATTCAAAAGGCTCCAAAGATTCGCTATGAACCCAATAATCAAACCTTGGCCATTTAGAGGATGGGGTATAGATTTAATTGGTCAAATTCATCCTCCTTCGAGTAAAGAGCATAAGTTTGTGCTCTTGGCCATGGATTATTTTACCAAATGGGTTGAGGCTATTCCTTTGAAGAAGGTCATGTCGAAAAATATGATCGGTTTTGTTAAGGAGCATATAATTTATAGGTTTGGGATCCCTCAAACTATAACGACCGATCAAGGGACTCGGTTTACCTTTTCGGAGTTTTGTGACTTTGCCGAAGACATGGGAATCAAGTTGTATAATTCTTCTCCTTATTATGCACAAGCCAATGGCCAGCGTAAGCATCGAATAAGATTATGATTAAGATCATCCGTAAGAAAATTGATGAAAAGCCAAGGAGATGGCATTTGGTTCTTAATGAGGCATTGTGGGCTTACCGAATGGCTTGTCATGGTTCAACTCAAACGTCTCCCTATGAGTTAGTTTATGGGCATCATGCCATTTTACTATGGGAATTGCAATCAAGTTCGAGACGAGTTACATTGCAAAAAGATTTGGAAAAAGAAGATTACACGAATTTAATGATGGATGAATTGGAAGATTTACATCTGATTTGTCTTAAGGCACTAGAAAATATTGAGAAAAACAAGATACGTGTTGCCAAGTATTATAATAAGAAAGTTAGACTGAAGCAATTTGCAGAAGGTGATCTGGTTTGGAAGACCATACTACCGATTGGAACCAAGGATAAAGCATTTGGCAAATGGTCTCCAAATTGGGAAGGACCCTTTCGGATAGTGAAATGTGTACCATGCATATATTTTGAAAACTCTATTCGGAGAAGAGTTTACCGAGCTATCAATGGAAGATTTCTTAAGAAATATTATCCCAAAGTGTTGAAGTTGGTTCATAAGAGAGTTTGAAATCAAACATAGCCGATGAAGGAACATCGCCTTTAGCTCAAAAAAATCCTATGAAATTTGAAATAGCCGATATAGTTCATATCGCCTTTAGTCCAAAAATATCCGTGTTTAGCCGAATGGTTTGAAATTGACTTCGCATTCTCGACCGGTTGGTTTATCGGGAAAAGAGAAAAGTGAAGCGTTGAATGACAATTCCGAGTGAAACGTCATGTCGGGTTGCAACGCAAGACTAAGATCTAATCGACTAAAGTGACGCCACCGCATTCGGGAAACATCATTCAGAATTGTTTTGATTCGAAAACACCAAAGACGCCTATTCGGCATTCAACACAAGGATCATGAACAAACACATTTCCGAAAATAGTTTCATTATTCACAATCGGTCCCTAATTACAAACTACTCTTGGAATAACTTATTAAGAACAGATTGGGGATTGGTGGATTCAATGAGAGCAAAGAAAGATGATCTTCATAGTGCTCCGCGCCGTTGATATCCTCAATCTCATGAGGAGGGCCACCAAATAATCCAAAGGGCCTGGAAGGAGTAGTCCTCGCCGGTCCGAGAGGTCATCACCGCCAGACCGAGAGACACACCAAGGTGCACACCTTGGATGACGGCCTGATCAACACGGCCATCCACAGCATCTAGGCGTGCCTCGGCAGTCTCCCCTTGGGCGTTCACCTTGTCGGCCACCCTGTTCGCCGCCACCTTCAGACGCTCATTCTCCGCAGAGAGTGCTGGACAAGGAAGACGAATCAGTACGTGAAGAAGATTGAAAAGGAAGGAATCCGTGCAGGGATGCCGAACCGGTGATGGCGTCGTAAAGCTGCTTGCGCTGATCCTCCCATTCGGCTTGCGCAATGCCGAACTGCTTGGAGACATCGCCCAGCTCGTTCCGGGCCTCGTCCCTCTCCTTGCGGAACCTGAGTGCCTCCTCGTGAACATACGAGAGGGTCCTCCTCACCCTCTGATTCCGCCGGACCCCAAGGGTTGGCGTTGTATGAGTTGTCGGACTCAGATGAGCTCGACGAACTGGAGGAACCGAAAAAAGGGACCGGCTGATCCGAGGTGCCCGATTGAGTCACCACCATTGGAGGAAGAAGGTGGTACTGGCCAGTGATGACCCTCGCCCTGAGAAGATGAAGAGGAATCAAGGTTAGGGGAGATGAGTAGAAAGTGTAATCCACAAGGAGGCAACCGATTGATTCTCACCCATGGCGTTGACGGCGCGGTGCTCGGCTTCCTTCTGCTTCTCCCTCGGCAGGACGTTTGCCATGGTCATCGCCACTCGCCATTGATGCCCTAGAAACTAGATTGCTTTCTGGGTTGATCTGAGCAGAGAGGTGAAGAGACGGCGATGGAGGTGTTTGGTTGAAGATGACGATGAAGGCTAAAGAGGGGCTTTATTTATAAGCCAAAGTGGAGAATCGTGGCGTATATCTCGGGGTATCCCAAGCGGCGAAGTAGGGTTTACTCTTTTGGGCCGTTATCGAACCGGGCCGGGTTCGGCTAAATCAAAAACCGACGTTTGAAGGGATCGGCTATTCTCCTAATCGGGAAGCCTCGAGACAATCGGCTATTCTCCCGATCGGAAGCTCGAGGCGATCGGCTATATTATCAATAAGACAGACTGTGAAAGCCGAAAAGAAATAAAAGGAATGCAATTACTAAGAAATACAATATGCTACATTTAAGTATATTACAAGCCGATGCTTTAATCGTCTAGGAACAATTTGATTGCATCTATGGCATCGTTCCTGATTCGGCTAACTTCATCTAGCACCTTCTTATCATCATCCTCAGAGCTTTGGATTCTGGTAAGCTTGGTTTTGATTTGCTGATTCTCCCTGATGACAGATGCTATCTTTGTCTTGGCTGCATCTATGGAGTTCGGCAGGTTGGTAATTTTATCTTTGTGAGACTGGATTTTTGCATTCAATTGGCTCAATTGAGCTTCCAGCCTAGCCTTCTCTTCCTCCATAGTTTCTAGCTCAGGCTCCAAAGTTGCCAAGGATTGTTTAGCAGCCTGAATCTGAGAGTGCAGCTCTTTGGCTTGTTGTTTCCTCATCAGATTATCACTTTGCAAAGCAGCTCTCAAAGCCATGTTCTTGTTTGCTCTTCTGACTTTACCAAGGTGGTCATCAAGATGAGTTGCAGATTCTAGGGGAGCCCTGAGAGTTGGAGGGATGTCTTGGTCAATAAGCTCAACAAGGTCCCTTATCTGATCTGCATCTTGAACCAGAATATTTATGTCCTTGGTGAGTAGCAGAGCAATTTCCCTCAGCCGAGCTTGATTCTATGATGACAATCTCTGCTGAGATGTGGCTTCTTCACCTCCCTCATTGATATACTCCTCAACAGTGAAGGAGTAGCTGACAGTCGGCTTGATATCATCCTTAAGAGAGAAAAAATTATTAGCCAATTGGTCAAGTTTACTAAAGAATTCAATGGAGCAAAACATTACCTTCTGAACAGAGTCTTCTTCAAATTGGATCCTGCCTTGGCTTAGTTGAGGGCTCGGCTGAATGCCCAGAGATGATGAGCTAGCAACATGATGAGGAGAAGGTTCTTCAGTCATCCTATCTAAGAGTTGATCTGATGCAAAGTAACAGAGTGTGAGTACTGTTGAATGCATCTAGGACAAGAAAATGGGGTGATCAACTAAGAAAATGTTACCAATATGGCCGGTAGCTTCCTGGATTTCTGCATCTTCAGAAAAGGCCTGAGGAGAAGTCTCAATGGTTGTTAAAGCATTGGCCGACCTTGAAAGTTTGACCTGTGGCTGCAAACAGAGGAAGTAAGCACAAAATTTTTGCCTACATGAGGCTGACAAAGATATACCTTAGGAGACAGTTTGGCTTTCTTAAATCTTGTTCTCCTAGGCACAGTGACATCCTTGCTTGATTCAGCAGTGGCTTTCTTTTTGCTTTCTCCTCTTGAAGATGCTGTACCCAAAGCTGCAGGGGTTTTCATGAAGGCTGCCAGAGTGGAGGCATTAAAACCTAAAGCAGGAATAGGCCCAGCCTGATAGTATTGAACCACTTGAGAAGGAGGGATAGGCTCAATGTCCTGTAAATAGCAAAGTATTAAAATCAAGGATAAATCCAGAATCAGAAAGGTTGTGGGTAAAAGGAAATCACCTCACTATCAGAGTCAAACTGAGCTTGCAGGTCTTGACATAGAGGATGCACTGGTATGTTGAAAATATGAGCACGTCACTCTTGCCACCAGGAGACAAACAAGGGATGGGCAACATCTATCAGCCCAAGAGGGGAAGGCTCATATATAGGCAGATCCCATCCAAGTTCAAAAACTTTCTTGGCCTCCATGTCATCTTCTATTTTCACTCTGGGCCTTATAGTTTTTGAGAAGAATAGTCTTAGGGGCAATTGCCCACACCCTAATTGCCTGGCTACCATGTTTGGGTTGTAGAATTCATAGGTGGGGTGCAGTAACCTCCCATGGTGAAATTCTACCTAGAGAACACAAGGCTTGATGAAAAAATTAAAGATCTCTGTGGATGCTTTGTCCGAACAACCAGCCTCATAGCTAAACTTGCGGGGTAGAGTCGATTTTCATTCTCTCTCGTAGGGGAGCCGATCACATTGTCAAAGCCTTTTGAAGAACAAATTGAATAGATGGTCAATATCTATGTCAATTATAATGGTGGATGTTGCCTCTCCATATGTCCGCAAGCTTTCTCTTTCATCGCATCATCTTCAAAGATAATTAATCAAAGAAAAGCCCAAATCATGAAGGTCCGCAGAGACTATCTCGGTGCATGTACAGCTGCAGCCACATCCGAACCAACCACCGGGGGCCATTTACACGTTGAATTTCTCCATGCTTTGGCGCATCTGGGCGGTGGTTTGATGCATCATATGGTAAACAAAGACCCCCAAAAGTACTTGCCTAAGGGAATCAAGGTGCCTGCAGCCGGTTCTTCACCATTACCATGTGATTCGGTGGTTGGCTCATTAGATTTGCCACAAAAAAGATGAATCTGCACAACCACATATTCATGAAAGCTTTATATTCTTTGTCACCCACGGCACCAGTTGACATATAAGTTTGGATGTATTTTGCCCATCCAACTCCCCGACTTGATCGCCTTCCGGTTGCTATTGCTTTTGTACTTTGAAGGGTACACCGGTGCCGTCACATTTAGGCCGATCATCATGAAGATATCTGCCAGAGTGAGAGATATTGGGCCATGACCAAAGATAAAAGCATTGGCCGCATCAGACCAGAAAATGGGTGGTCGCTATCAAGAGAGAGTCGTTCCTAGGGGTCTCTAACAAAGATAGCTCCAAGCAATGCTTGAATATCTTGAGTTTCCCAAAGGATCGCCGCTCTTTGTTCGAATCCTCCATTACCAATCTCTCTATCCAAAGAATTGGGGAAACGGCCAAGTCTTGAAGGTGTTCGGCCACTGATTCGGTGGGGTGATTCCAGATTTAAAAGGAATCCTCAGAGTTTCCTTCTCGACAAACTCAATCGGGTTGGGATCTCCCATCGGACCGAGGAAGTAAGAATTTGGGTTCGCCGCATAGGGAATCAGAATCTCATCCTTGTATTCCTTCAAAAAACGATGCAATTGTAGAAAGTAAATCAAAAGGGGGCCAGAGAATCGGTGAAGAAATTGCCGAATATGTGAAGGGTGAAAACGAAAATTACCTCGAACTCCATCCCGGGTCGCCATTGGAGATCTAAAGTGGGATTCGAACTTGGATCAAGGAATTCAAAGCTTCGAATGGCGGCCGCAAGTTTGAAATGTGTTGACCTAAATGAGAAGAGAATTTATGGTCAATTTCGGAATAAAATCACTTTTATCCTAAAATTGAGGGGGCATGTGTTAACACTGGATTTTGGTAAGGGCCGAGAAAATGACAGTGGGCCAGTGCAAGAAGCTCGCGAGGAGGCAAGTGTTCAGATCATTCGGCAACACCTACGCAATCGGCTAACTTTAAATGATTCGGCAACGCTTGTGCGGTCGGCTGACTCTGGACGATTCGGCAAGCATTCGTGCGGTCGGCTATCCTTGAAAGCGGTGACTCTATTCGGAAAGTAAAAGGTGGCGAGCAGAAAACCGAATAGAAGGCGAGGAACGTGATAGTCAAGGACTCCAAGGAAGACTAAAGCTAGGAGTTGCCATACTTTTGAATTACCTTTAATATATTGTAATCGTAATCTCTTAGGATTCATGTTATGTCCGGGTATAAATATAAGCCCTCGACCATTGTAAAGAATATTCACAATCAAATCAATACAACCGGCCCCGTGCCAAGCTTTCGAGTCCTTTGTCGTGTCGCCGAAGTTCTTCGAGGGGAGCCATCGATCCGTCGACCTCCGTAAAATACCGCAACCTTGCTATCATGTCTAGTATCATGCGATGGATTTAGATATTGATGCAAGTAGTCTTGTTTGTCTCGACCGGATGGCCGTGGCGGCAGCGCCCGCTTGACGATCAAGAAGTCTTTGCTTATGCTTTGTTTATCTCGACTAGATGGCCGTCGCGGCAAAAGCGCCCGCTTGATAGCTTAGCGAAGCAAGATAGTTATCGGCTCTATTAGATTTGGCAAGATCCGATAGATTCATTAAGTTATCATGTGTTGCATGTTTTATTTTATTTGTAACACTCTTTTGCCCAATCTAGATTGGTTGGTTCCGGCTCTTTATTTTATAGATCTATTTGTTCTTAAACGTTCTTATTCTCATGTCATCGTGATAGATAGATCATATGCTTATACAGCCGAATTAGATCAATCTAGGTTGTTACATGTTGCGGGGTTCTTACATGTCAAGTGTGTTTAAATCTTAATAGAGCTTTGGGTGTCGTGCGGCGGCAGTACAAGCTTTATTTAGGTTTGCTCGTACTAACTTGTTTGTTCCTTCTTCATGGACCCCGAAGTCGGCTAGTTTGCCGAGCTTGGTTATGCTTCAACTTGTAATCAACCTTCACTTGTTCAAACATGTCATTTCATGCACGTGTGATCGGCAATCAATGCTTTATGTGTCTTATCTTCATAGTAACCGAATGGATCACGTGCATGATTGGCGCATGCTCTTATAGCTGTATGTCGTAAGTAAGTGGCTTCGAGGGCGTATATACGAACTGTCTGGTCTCACCCGACATGTTCCAATTTTTGTATTTAATAATCTTTATCCCTTGTCAGTTTTCAGGTCAAATTGACTGGCACGCTTCTAGATTTTCAAACCGCCCGGGCACCCGATTGAAGCCACGCTTTTCGGCTTGCTGTGTGTGCGGCACAGTGCGTCAAGATTCGTGTCAACACTTTCCTCTCGCTCATAGTGTTGTGCGAGAATGAACCTCCAGAAGATAAGTCAAGATGTAGAGCAGCTTCCTTGTTGAGACCGAAATGAAAGTGGTAAAGAAGCATGTGGTCTGGTAAGTGAAGGGTTGGACCGGTATTGATAAGACTTAAGAATCTAGCCCAAGCTGCTCCTAATGTCTCCTTCTCCTTTTGTTTAAAGGTAAGAATTTCTATTCGAAGAGTGGCGATCCGAAAAAGAGGGAAGAAAGCAAGACAGAATTTGTCTCGAAGTTCATCCCAGTTTCCTTTCACTCCTCATACAGTATGAGCATACCACTGTTTCACTCTTTCTAAAAGGGAGAACGGAAACAATTTCCATTTAATGGTCTCTTGTGTCATGCCAGCAATATTCAAGCAAGAACACAATTGCTCAAATTCTCTAAGATGGGTATAGGGATTTTCGTCTTCTAATCCAGAGAAGGATTGCTCCCGAACCATGGCTATAAAAGCAGGGCGAAGCTCATAGCCATCTGTAAGTATAGGATGTGATGATGGTGGAGGCTCCAACAACTCGCCCTTTGGAGCCAAAAATTGAAAGATAGGCGTGGAATCCATATGGTAGGGGTAAAGGTGGTAAAAATGAAAAGAAAAATAAAAGATACACAGACGAACTTGGCTCGATCCCAGAACAGCTACCGTTCCCCGGTAACGGCGCCAGAAAGCTTGTTGGTATATTTAATGCACACAGAATAATCAAAGAGATAAATCCGCAAGCGTACGGATACCGCTGTAGCTTTCACCTAAGAGTATTCCAAGGTATCGAATTTTCACGAGGAACGTGAAGTGATCTAGTAACGAATCAGGAACGTCCAAGGATAGATGAGGTGAATGTTTTTGGTGGGTAGAGAGGGGCTATCTAAGGTGATCTAGATAACTAAGAATCAAACTTACAATACTTGTCTACTTTGGAGCAACAGTACCTTTCCAACTCTCAAATAAGACTGGGAAGAAGGTAGTTGGAGAAGGCTGCCAAAAGCTCTACGAAACACTAACTCCGACGTGATGGAATACGAAGGCCAACAAAGCTGTCACCTCTGAAGGATACCACAACTAACCGTAAGAATTAGGCGCAAACTCAGGTAAACCCTAGCCTAGACACCACGTCTACGCTAACGATTACTACTCTAGTCACGTACACTAACTAGAGCACTCAATACGAGCTAAGATCCCGTAAACAAAGTAAAGTAAGAATAAAACTTAATCAAATAGAAGACTTAGAGTTACCAACTGAAGAACATGAAGATGAACTGTCTCCGTAGAGGTACAAAGTTGAGGAAGATCCGACAAGCCGGCTCCTCTTCTACTTCTTCCTCTCCCCTCTTCCTATTTTCTAATCTACTAGAGCTCTAAATGAGCTAGGGCTTCTAGCTCTCCAAATGAATTGATAGAATGAATTAGGGTTTCCCTGGGAGGGTCTGGCCATGTATTTATAGCCCGGTGGGATGCACGACAGCCGTTTGATCAAACCGACTTAAGGAACGGTGGATATTGACCCTCAAAGGTGGTGGAGGAAGCTTCCAGAAGGGCGTAGAAGATGGTTTTGGGGGGAGGCTGCTCGGCCCCATCCCTCAGGTCGGCCAGCCCCACCATGTGGGCCCCCACGCTCCGCTTCGTTCTAGTGTTTTCTAGATCCTTCCTGAGTCCAATGTGCAGGGTTTCGTTGGCGTCAAGTTTCGTTACTCCGTTTGATAGTTAGGCCCTTTTTCATGGTTTTCTGGAACAATCCCTGCAAAATAATAATTCACTAAAGCTCGTGGAATTTGTCAGATAAAACCCTATACTTCTTTATTTGCAAGTGTATTGACCATTTATCATGTTTATTGCACTATTAAATGTTGACATTATCCACCGTTAACATTCTCTTCTTGACAACTTCTGAAATCCAAGACTGATTAACACGCCTTGACTTCCTCTAATCTAGATCTAACTATGCTAAACTATGAACTAGAAGGCTATGAGAAACTAGAACTTGAAGCTCTAGATGACTTGATCTTCAACTGGCTCAACCTTGAATGACTGAATGAGGTATTGAATGAATTAGGGTTTCCAGGGGGAGGTCTGGCTTCACTTATATAGCCCGGTGGGATGCACGATAGCCGTTTGATCAAACCGACTTCATGTAGGGCTGAGATTGATCCTCAAAGGTGGTGGAGAAACATTCCAGATGGTGAGATGTGGGCCCCACAGGAGGGTGCCGCCCGGCATTCTTGGTGGGGCCGGCCGGCCCCACCTAGAGGTGGCCCCTCCTCTCCTTCGCTCCGGTGTCTTCAGGATCCTTCTAAAGTAGTTTGGTGTATTCCTGAGTTTCGGATAATTCCGTGGTGTAGATTTGTAGTTATGCCCCCTTTACGGCGTTTTCTAGATTAATCCCTAAAAACTGATAAACCACCAAAACTCGTGGAAATTGTTAGATAAAACCCTAGCCTTTTAGATATTGATGTATGTTTTATGCCTTTTGATATATGAAATGTTGACGCTATCCACCGTCAACAACTCTCCCAAACTTACCTTTTGCTAGTCCCTTAACAAAACCTAGAGTTGGATCAGAAGTTGCTACAATTCTTTTATTCTAACAAATACACATGCTCTCAAACAAAGATTTCCTCTGGATTAGATAAAACTCCTCTAACTTTCAAACTCACTCATATTACCTTAAACTGTAGAGCTTTTAACCTTCACGTGGGTCTTGAGTAATTGAAAGACAGAACAATCAAGTCAAGCACTACGTCTTAAGTTCTTTACTTAACTAGTATTCTAGAGGTTTGCAAGTTTTCACAATAAAACTCAGAGCTTAATTGTATGACACCCTCAATCTTTCAAAGTATATGGTATTTATGGATCTCACTGAGGCATCCATGATGTCATGCCTTCCTAATTCTAGGAATTATAGTGGAGTTTATAGGAGTGGCATTAAACAAGGATAAGCATACTTGCAATTCATATATTATAAAGTCAAACAATGGATCTATAGAGAATCAAGACATACAATCAAACCAAGATGTGCATGTGTGTGGAATATGGTGGATAGGTGTATATGTGGTGGCTAATTCTAATTCTACTCTTGCTCTTCAGAATGAATCTCTCTTCTTTCTTAGACTTCAGAACTTCTCAGGAAAACATGGGCTATCTTTATTCTTTTTCTTTTTTTCATTGGGAGGCAGGCATCTGAGTACCCATTGTTTTAATGCTGGGACACTTGTCTATCTTTTGCTCCCTTTTATTTTTGCCTAGCCACATGCATCCTTAGATACAATAATTGATTAAAGAGATAACAATAAAGAACTTAGAGCAATTAAATAAAAGCAGTCCTATGGGTTTATGTATATTTTTGGATGTTTTCTTCCAGTGTAGGAGAAAAACATTTTGGGGTGGAAATAGATAAAAGTGGAAAATAGTTTCGCTTACTCTCAAGGTAAGAGTAATGCATATGTGAATGGAGTGTGTGTGAGTGATCTTGATTTTAAAAGCATGACAAGACTCTCTAAAGTATACGACAAAGGTTGATTAAACTCAATGCAAAGCAAGTAGCATAAACGAGCAAATGTTTCCTATTCTAAATATGTATCATATATGGCTTTGGTAGGAATTCAACTTTTATCATACAAGAGCTCATCATGTAAGGGCGCAGACCAGGCAGGAACACGATGCTCACCAGGCGCAGACCAGCCTGCCAAATCTTTCGACTGGATCATCCCCCACTCCTCCAGCTCAGCCAGATGCCTCTCCTGAGTAGTCGGAGCAGGGAAGGACTTCGTGGTCACCTTCATCGCAGCAAACTCTGGATTCAGCAGCTCGTCAACTTCTTCCTCAAGAACAGGCCTATCAACTACCGGCTTCTTACTCGCAGCCTTCTTCCTCCCCATACAACGACCAACAACAGCAATTGGATGAAGGGCGCACAGCAAGAGCAGCAGCAAGAATAGATTGGGGATTTTCTTTCTAGGGTTTCAACATGCAGAAGCAAAGTGAAGAAGGAGAACGGCCACCCTGAACACCAATTTATATGTTAAAGGCCCGGTTTAAGGCCCACTTAACAGAGCAACAGTGAAAAAGCCAATGGATGCATGGCGCAATAACAGGAAAGGCCCAGTAAACTCCCCAAAATAAGGGATAACGGTCCTAATCCCGTTATTGATCAATGGTAAAAATCCAACACCGTTAACAGAGAGAAAGATGACAAAGGCCACGACGCAAAAAGAAGCCAAAATTACAGAACAAGTCAGCACAAAGGCAGACAACCAGTTTTCCAACCAAAACAAGTCGGCACGAAGGCAGACAATCAGCTTTTCAAACTTAAACAACTCGGATTCAGATAGAAACTTATATTTTCATTTAAACTTACAAGATACAAGGATACAAGTCTTACAAGACACATCGAATTCATAAGAAAAATAGAACAATAGCTACAAAAAACCATATAGAATTCTGCCATAGAAGACAATTATGCAGAACCCCTAGACAACTAAGGTGATAGCTGTTACCGAGCAGATCCAAAGCAATCTAGATACACCAACACAGTGCATCCAAGATTCGCCATCAGTAGCACAGGATTATCAAGCATCACATCAAGCCTCTCCAGCCACAAGTTGAATCAGATCCGATATAAACAAGACAGCTCCAGCTCTGTATAGGGCGGCTACTGATCTGCACCGGACAGCTAAAGAACCGTGCGGATCGGCAGTCTTACTGCACAAAACAGATGTCTGGTAGAGTGGAAAAGAAGAACTGAGATTACAAAATGACCTAGCACAAGGCGCATCTCAAGAGTTCTTCTACCTGCCAGAACGAGCCTCTAATCACAATGCTACTGCGGGACTAGTCTGCCTCTAATCCCTATCTCAAGATTTCTTCTACCCACTAAGAAGAACATATTGGAAGAGAAAGAAAGGAGCCCGGGGGCTGATCCATCTCATAAACAATTATCTTCACAAAGACAGAAAGTAGCTCACTTCAGAGTCCTGAGAACAACTGAAAGAAAAGACCTATTTATAGGACAGGATCGGTGTACATAGACCAAGCGCATCAAGATAGAGAAACGCTGACAGGACATAAAGATGGGCAGTAAAGAGTACAGCAAATGGGCATATCCTGAGAATATCCTCTCACAGTAAAAGCACACAACTTTTAACACTCGTTGCCAACGCCCAACCATCAAAAACAGACATAAAAGGCAGTAAAAGACAAATCTGCAAAAAGGAGTCACGAGTCCTTGATCGATTTCTCCATAAAAAACTCGGTAAAAGGCTCGGAGGCTACAGTTTTAATTTATTTTCTCTCCAAGACCCTCCAGCTTTTTGTTCTAAATAGCAAGAGGCTCGGGGGCTACACTCATTGAGTGCACCATTCGGCGCACAACGGAAAGAAGCATACAAGGAAGACCCAAAAAGATCAAAGCCATCATCCAACTTCTTTTACGAAAACAACTCGGATGAAGGCTCGGGGCTACAGAGTATACACCCTCAACTTTTTTCTATTTTCCTTAAGATCCTCCAGCTATTTATAAACAAATAGCAAGAGGCTCGGGGGCTACACTCAATGAGTGCACCTACGGTGCATATAAAAAGAAAAAAGTCTTTAAAAGACCACTTCAAAGCATCACTCAAGGAACAAGTCGACTCTCGAGTTCTACTTCAAAATGCTCGGGGGCTTGTCGATGTGGGACCAAGACGGTCCCTTATCGGCATAACTCTCGACCAGGCGGGCCCACAAGATGAAGGCAAGAGGACCGATTCTAAGTAGATGACGTCCTGTCCTAGTTAGGTAAATAGAAAGTAATTTCTGTAATAGGAACAGAACTCTCTCTACTAGTCCGACTAGGATTAGATTTAAAGCTCTGGCTTTTTTCTCTCATAAAAAGGAGCCCGTGCACCCTTATTGTAACAACACACAATCACACATCAATCCAACGCAAAAGGCCAAGGCCGACTAGAGTAGAGCTTTTACTCGACGACGAGGGCTCGAACCAGGATAAACCGAGTGTCTCTTGCGTAAACCGCCGAGTTCTAGTATTCGTCGAGATCCGAATCAACTGCTACGGGAACCCCGTGGCAGGCTATCGGTGGCTAAACACCGACACTGCCGTCGCTGGAGCTTCTTCTCCCTGTCGCGAGCGCGGCTCCTGGCGCTGGAGCTTCTTCTCCCGGGCGTGGCTCCGGGCGGCAGGGCTCCTTTACCCGCTGCGGGTGCGGCTGTTCCTCTCCCCGTTGAAAGCCCTAGTTTGATTTTGGCTAATTGATGAAACCTTGGACTAATCAATTTGGTTAAGCATGTGTGTAGCTCTAGCATGGATGGTCCACTCAAGATAGAGCAAGGTGATGAATAAAAATAACCACAAGTGCTCCAAGTGAGAAAGAGAAGATGAAATGGAGGAAAATGGGCTCAAGGCAAAGGTATAATCTATAGGGCCATTTGCTTTCGGTACTCAAGACACCATAGGAGGTGTGAGTATATTTAGAATAGATAACCGTACTATAAAGAGGAGTGTTCATGTGTCAAAAACGGTTATCCAAGTGTCACTAGTTGTTTGACTTCATGCATTGCATTAGAACCTAGTGTGCTAACCTTAACCCTTACAAAATTCATTTGGAAAATGCTAACACACGTGCACAAGTGGTGAGATATTTTGGTGTTGGCGCATGAGAGCTAGGGTAGATGGGGTTTGGGTGAAAACCCTTCCCGCCGAGCTTGTGAGGTGGGACTCGGCGTTTTTCGGAAAGAAAGAGCAGTTTCCGTAGCATCGGACGCTGTATTCAAGGGCACCGGATGCGTCCGATGCCCCCAGAAACTTTGGCATTGCACAGTGTTTGCATCGGTGCGTCCAACGCCAATTCTCCTGCGCGTCCGGTCCAAAGCATCTAACCTGTCAGATTGCCGCTGTATGTTCATCGGACGCTGGAGCGTCCATTGCCGCATCACCGGATGCGTCCGATGTGCGTGTGCGCACTTCTAGACCTTTTTGTATTGCGTCAGTTGGATAACCCTGCGTCCGGTGAAGTGCATCTGGCACGCGCTTGTTCAGTGCTGATTTGCGTGCGTCGGACGCGTCCGGTGAGTGTCACCTGAGCGTCCGACGATCCTTCGAAAGCGCGGGTAACGGTCGAATTTAAACGAGGATACGCGGCATCTCCACGGCACTTGGGGACAGGTGTCGGACGCGTCCGATGCTTGACATCTGAGCGTCCGATGGTTCCGAGTCAGCCCCACCTAGAACATAATGGTTCACTTATTTGAGTGGTGGCTATATAAGCTTGTTGGTCGGCTTAGGGAGCAACTCTTGCATATTTTTGATCATTCTTGAGCACCCTAGAGCTAAGCCAACCTCCTTCCTCTCATCTTGCTTGATTGCTTGCATCCAAATAGAGATTGGGAAAGATTCTAGTGCAACTTGTGAGTTCTTGCATCTAGTGGCACTAGTGATCGTTCTCGCTGTGTATTTGCTTATTCTCTTGGTGGTTGCCACCACCTAGACAGTTAGAGCAGCGAGGAGAAGGTGTGAGCAAGTCCGGTTATTGTTCTTGGCCACACCGACACGTTGTGAGGGGTTCTTGAGCTTTCCCCGCGGAGATTACAAAAGATACTCTAGTGGAATGCGCGTGTCATTCAACTCCTAGCCTTGGTAGGTTCTTGTGGCGCCTTTGAGAGGTTCGGTGTGTGATACCGATTAGCCACCGAACCATGTGGTCAAGGGGGACACAACGAGGACGTAACGTGTTAGCAAGCACGTGAACCTCAAGGATAAATTATTGTCTTGGTCTTCTTGTGGTTGATCCATCGAGATCACTTGCTCTCTATTGAATTGATTGGATCATCAACCGGATTTCTATTGATTGAATCAAGACGGTGATTGGCTACATCCACAAAGCTCGGTTTGCATACATCAATCTCCTCTTTACTTTGTGCAAGTAGTATATTAGGGTGTGTAGAGTAATTTGATTGCAAATGACATTACTCTTAGTGTGCTCTAGTATATTATATTGCTAGTTAATTGGTTAGGAGGCTTGCAAACCCCATCTCTTGTTGGCTAGCGCAAAATTCGCTTGAGCGCCATTTTTGTTACTAACTGATTCATCTAGTGTAATTGTAGAAATTTTAATTAGGCTATTCACCCCCCTCTAGCCAATTGGACCTTTCACCCGTCGTGGGCGATGGAGCTCCTTCTCCCCGTCTTTCCCTCGATCTGGCGTGGAGAGGCCGGCCTTGCCCTCGCCATCGTTGGGGATGGGCGCCGTTGTAGCAGCTATCGAAGAGAGAAGAGGATGAGGCCTTGCCTGACAGCCGAAGAGAGAAGAGGACGAGAATACTATTTTTAATTATTTAAGCACCGGTGAACGGACATGCCCCGATACCCAGTTTATGTTGCATCTCAGCACCGGCTACAACATGGCCACCGATGCTTCAAAAAAGAAAGAGAAGGTTTCGGCACCGGTAAAAAGCTACGTTGTGGGTAGTCTTAGATTGCCATTTAGCCTAAATTAGACAAAAGAGCCTCTGCGAGTGTATATATGCGCTCTCGACCACGCACATCCATTCGTATCAGAAAAGGTAGAAAAGCATAAGCATAATTTTATTTCTGTCTCAGGGTTCCTGATATAAGTTTTTAAGAAGTTGAAGGACATAAACATAATTTTATTTCTCTCTCAGAGTTTTTGATGAAAATTAGATCTAGATTTGGTAAGGAAATTATGTCAAACTTTGGAGATGAGCTTTTTTTTTACTTGGCATATCTATTTGGGAATTAGCCAAGTACAAGATTTGCTAAGTAATTGAAGATGCTCGTGCTCGTTATCACCGGTCATTACTTTCTCCGTCTGGGTCTGTCACTTGTGTGGAGAATTGGACAGTTTGACACTATTATACGCTAATAATAAAATGGAGCACGTATATATGTACGTACGTGCTGATGAGCTACCAGACTAATCCTGTAGAGACGTGTACACGGATCACATGTACAGTAATTAATTAACGGGACGTACACATTACACAGATCAGACAGCGCCGGTCAAATCCTTGTGGCCTGCCTACTTTTGTCTAGTAAAAGTACAATCTCTAGTATTTCTCATCAGTCGTCTCACGAGGCAGTACGATTGAGATTGCCTTTGAATTCTTGTTGTCCATCGTCTGAAACGGAGAAACTTGCTATCGAATCGAAGCTGCCATGAATTCAATTCTGGGCGGTCTAAAAAGGAGAACGTTTACAACCGACGTTCCAGGATTAGCAGCAAGGGATCGTGACTTTGTAGCTTATACCGAGTAGCTTTTAAATATTTGGTTTATTTTTCTTCCGTTGCAACTTAGGGTGGTCATATTTGCAAGTCTTAATAATCAGTTAATCAAATTGTAATTCGAACCAAATAGGTGGTTATATGGTGGGTTATCATAACCAAAACACCATATTATTATAATAATAGGGAACGTATCTAGTACAAACTAATTTTCTGTGAAAACTCGTGCAAACCACGATAAAAAAGTCGTCTAAATTCACAAAAAAATCACACATGTAGACAATATGATGATACATAATCTTGTAAAATATCTTGTTCAAACTCTACTTCATTTGTGAGATATAAAAATAATAAATTTCTAGCAAATCATCCGGGCAGCTTTAAAACTTAAAATTTATTATTTTTATATCTCCAAACAAAGTCAAGTTTAGACAAGATATTTTACAAGGTTATGTATCATCATATCATCTATATGTGTGATTTTTTTGATAAATTTAGACGACTTTTTTGTATGGTTTACATGAGTTTTCACATAAAAAGTTTAGTTTGCACTAGATATGTTCCTATAATAATAATCTCATAATCTACATCAATCTTGTTTTTCATGCTCACGAGAGCATGTCACTTGAACTAAGAATAACCCATCGTAACAATTCACAAAATTTACAAATCGAAACACTACCTGATTAGGATAACACAATTATATATATATATATATATATATATATATATATATATATATATATATATATATATATATATAATTCGGATAATTATAATCCACCTGTCCTGTGATCCAAACGGTTCCGAACAATTGAGATCACGATCGCGTCGTGTTCAGAGCCTTTACTAACTTGCGCCACCGCTACCGTACCATACCGTACACAAATACACAAACCTCCGGATGAATACGTACGATTGAGCTTGGGCCGCGTGCATAGACACTTTCACTTGTCTTGTTCAAAGCAAAGAAGAGGGTGCGTAAAGCACTCCTACCTCCCCACATATGCCCGTGCATAGCCAATGTGATGTGCAGGCGGCCCCATACTCATGCGGAATCCCACGTCCCTTCACTACCATTGCTGCGTCTTCAATCAACAAAGCTAAAGCCCCGGGCCCCGGCACGGGCAGAGAAAGGAAACAGAAAAGGCAGGGCATCACCGCATCAGCAAATGGAGCATCCTGCTGGCCGCTGGGCTGTCCGATATTGTAGCGGAGGGGTGTTCTCATGGTCCCGCCCCACGCTGAGTCGAGTCGCCGACGTTTCTTCCCATCAGCTGGCCGCTACCTGCCATATATAGCCTCGTGCCCCTCGCGGCTCGGCTCGGCTTGTCGTCCCACCGCCAACTCTTTTGCTCATAGAAACAACTAGGACGGTACGCGCGCGTTGCCGCGCGTGCAGCAGATCTTTGCGCCTGTGTATGAGTATGATATTACGTTGTTTGAATCTACAGGAAACCGCTCAATAGACCGAGTTGGTACTCTATGGCAAGTATTCATACAGTAGTAAGATACTATATATTAACTTACACATGTATAATAGAATGAAGTGTTGTTCTATTACAACTCGCATATATTAGCCAAGCTATCGGACGTGCAACAACATTACCGCACAAATGTAGATCTTTTAAATGAGAAGAGTTCATAAACATCATCATATATATATACCAAAAGAGGTTATTTGTCAAATTGCCAATGCTATATACGAACACTGTGATAGACATTTCCAAACATTTACATAAAAGTGGTATGCTGTTGACTCGAACAAAACATCTGCTAAATGGTAGCACCTCATCTCCAATTAGTGGCGCAAGAATTGAATCACAACTACTTCATACATTTGTGCTATCTGAGTGTTGTCTTCTGCAAGGTTCTTTGTGCAACTAAATATTTACATACTTGGTCAATGAAAATTTGTTATCAGTTGCTAAAACTCTAGCAATTTCAACATCGGTAGGGTTGATGATGGTAGCAAAGATAAATAATAATCTCCTAGATAATGACATCATTTAGGATGATGGAACTGTTACTAATTCTCTCTCCCTAATAATGAGTGATGCAATGAATTCATGTTACAATTATCACATGACACTTACAGAAAATACAAATAAATAAATTTAGGGATCATTAGAAGGAGATAACTATCATTGCTTTTGGGTACACTTCAGATGGCAGTTCACATTGCCCAAACAAATATTATCTTATAAGAACTAAAACTACATAGGCAAGAAAACTTTTTTAGTGAAAATTGTTTGCAGTTTCCATCCCATTAGAGCTCATGTAAATCAATTAGGTTCCTATAAGCTTTATTTTCATTTGCAGTTCAATCGGTACTCCAATCTACAAAAAAAGTGCAAGGACCATGGAATCTGACCTCAGACTTCATCGTGTTCCACTAACCCTTAGATGAAGCAGGTGTTTCGTAACTGTACATGATGTAAATGAACCTGCACCTCAGACTTCATCGTGTTCCACTAACCCTTGGATGAAGCAGGTGTTTAAATATACATGATGTAAATGAACCTGCAAAATGAAAACAATGAAGCAGTGTTTAGTTAGGGGGTAGTAGAGTGCCAAATTTTCTTTAAATTTATGTTATTTTTGTCAGAAATAATCATGTGAAATTTGGCAATAAGAAAGATATATATCGGTGCATGTGAAAAAAAATCGGAGAGAACTGAAGATAGGCAAAACACCCTTTGAATAATATACTTAACCACCAACAATGCCCTTCATAAGTCAAAGTACTCCATTACTTTTTCCTATCTTGAAATTATGTCGAATATATAGAAGAATTAAGTCTGAACCAATAAAATATTTGACTAATGGTAGGAAGCGGAGGTTAGCCGGTTGTTCAAATTTCAAACGTTCCAAATGCAAAACTGATTACGCATTTGACTAAATATGTGATACGACTAAACCATTTATGCTTTATTACAACACCATTACGAACAACTGATTATATTTACACAGTCCATATTTACATAGTCCCAGCGATACAATACAGTCGGTCTACAAAAGAGTAGAAAATAAATTATGCAGTGCAGAACACTAAATCAAACATTTCTAAACTACAAAACATTTTAGTTCATTATGTAATTTAGGTGAAGATTACAGGACATGTTACCTGGGACTGAGTGTAGGCCAAAATAACGCATATAAGACCATGTCTATTCTTCATCAAGTGACATATTAGACCATCATTTGGAGGTCTCATTTCACAATGAACTATATCGTGTCCTATGCAAAATTGAGTACCTTCTTAATGCGGTTAGTCTGCATTAGTCTGCAGAAATTTGATTCACTATTCAAGAAACAAAAAGGGTTAGCATTTACGAATAGTTTCATAAAAGAAAAAAAATTGAGTGAATGATAACTCTGAACTGATCTGAGTACACAAACTGCACCTTCTCTCAAGGATTGGCCTGCACAAGTCAATCACTAATTAAGGAATTAAAAATAACAAAGCACTCTAATAGGATTATCCAATGTTGTTACATTAAAATGCATGTAAGCAATTCCTAAAGTGTGCACTATACAGCTAGTCAATATGCCTGGTTCGTCCCTAATGAGGCAAATGTAGGAAGCATCATAATTATTAGATTAGTGAATGAGAAACCAAACCGGAATTTGTTTTTAAATTTCTTTTATATTAGTATGAGAAAAGAAGACTACACAGCTATGCTGCATGCCCAAAAAACGCATGGTAGATAATTTGTTCTGCTCCACAAGTAGGTCCATGAGAGAACTCACTGTAACTAATTCTAATGGGCTGTTGTTGAGGAGGCAGATCATCGGAAGAGATGTGTTGGGCGCACGCACAGGTTGTTGTGGCCTTGGCCAAAAAAATTCTAATTAAAATGTATCATCATGTGCTGTGAGTGTTCAGAGCAGGAAATAAAGATAAAGTGCAGGTAAGTGTACTATCACAGGAATGCATGATGATGGACTTGTAGATGCCATTTGAGGCCAAAGCCAAATCCATCAGCAGGCAATCTGTAGCAAATCCAAGGTGTTCTATTGCACAGCTAAAAAAAGAAAGGAAAGAATGGTAAGACTCTCCAACAGTCCCATTCATCATTGGCGTCGAGAAAGGTTCCGGACGCAAAAAAAAAATAAGAAGCTTGCAAGTCGCATTGATGAAGCGCCGCCCGCCTCGTCGCATCTAGCTGGTCCTGCCGGCCACTCATAGTCCCAACGCCGCTGCCGTCGAGTCGCGACTTCGTCTTCCCCGCGCGCCGCCCTACCCGAGGTTTAGACGCGGATGAACACGCGGCGCGGCCCGTTTTACAGGCCGCGGGTAAAGGCGGAGGGGGGAGAGGAAGAACACGGATCGGAAGAGGCATTAGGCAGGAGGAAAGAACACGGAAGAAGGGCGGCGGCGGCGAGGGGTTTTTTTTCACGCGGGTTGGGGGAGAGGAAGAGATGACGGAGGCTTCGAGTGGAAGGCTTCTCCTTTTTTTTTTTCTCGATCGAGGCGAGGCGCGGATCTGAACTCGACGACCTACGTGGCGGTGTCGGATTGGTGCACAACAATGCTACAGTAGATGGATGACTCTCCTTGCGCGGATTCTTCCCGGCATAAGGATGTACATATGGGGGATAGCAGGACGTGCAGTTCAACAATGGGGCAGGACGTGCAGTTCATGGGCTTCTAATTAATTATTGGTCCACCATCTCCATATAATACTAGCAAGAAGCCACATATAACTTTGCTCGTCACCGGCTAGTTTTAGTGATTAATATATATTCCAAGCGGCCAGGCGATCCCACTCCATGCATGTGCCTGCCCCTTGCTGTGTTGAACAGCTCATCATCAGGCTTCAATCTTCATAAGATAGATTCACTGTCATAGCACTCTACTTTGGGACAAATTTTGAGTGTGAACAGTACGGTTATATTTGCTAGTTATATAATCAGTTAATCTACTTGTAATTCGAACTGGATATGTTATATGTGGGTTGTCCTTTGACTATTTGCTAGTTACAACAATTCTATACACAATTCGTATAGTAATAGTAATGATAATAATGCAGCTGTCCTGTGATCCAAACGGTTCTGAACAATTGAGATCACGATTGCGTCGTGTTCGGAGCCTTTATTACTAGCTTGCGCCACCGCTCCGCCGTAATGTACGGTACACAAATACACGCACCTCCGGATGAATACGAACAATTAAGCTTGGGCCGTGTATAGTCTACAATTGTCTTCTTCAAAGCAAAGAATTGAACAGGGTGCATAAAGCACTCCTCCCTACACACATGCGATGCGAGTAGACATAGCCAATGTGCTTGTACATGCTGTGCAGGCGGCCCCTTGCTCATGCAGAATCCCACGTCCCTTCACCATTGCTGCGTCACAAATTATTGAAGCACGGGCGGAGAAAGGAAACAGAAAAGGCAGGGCGGCATCAGCATTGGAGCATCCCGGTGATCCATCCATCATCCGACGACGTACGTAGGGGTGTTCGTTCCTTCATGGACGGTCCCGCTCCCGCCCCACGCCGAGTCGAGTCGCCGACGTGTCTTCCCATCAGCTGACCGCTAAAATTCATGGCCCTGCCATATATAAGCCTCGTGCCCCCTCGCCCTCGGCTTGTCGTCCCACCGCCAACCAAGCTTTACTACGTGATCCATCCGATCCCATCCGCCGCGCCGCGCCGTGGTTCGCTGGTGCGTACGACGACACCGCCCAACCCAACGCCATCCTCCCGCGCCTCGTGCCGTGCCGTCCTTCCCCCCATGGCCGTGCACGCGCAGGCGCAGTACCACGCCCACGCCTTCCCCCATGACCATGACCTCCGCGCCATCACCAGGTTCTTCGTCTTCCCCACCCCGCCCTCCTATTTTATTTATATTGTTGCGTGTCCACCATCGCTGAAACCACCGCAACGTCGATCGCCGCGGTTGTTTGTTCGTCTTAATCACCCGCGTCTGCGTCTTGCTTTGTTCCGCAGCTGGTCGCCAGCGCTGGAGAACGCCACGAGCGCATCGGCGTCCCCTGCGGTGGGCGGGAACACGGTGGTGCTCACCGACCTCACCTGCAACGGCAACAACCACGACAGAGGTTGCCTCGATAAGAGGAAGCGCGCGCGGGCGATCATGGACCTGCAAGGCCAGCGCCCTCTGCTCGCCCCGGTGCCGGTGCCGCAGGCGTTGTTGGCGCCCGCTGGGGACGTGCAGAGCAGGGCGCTCTGCTCTGGCGCCGCGTCCACCAGCGGGCGCCCGGCCAGCACCAGCAGCGCCGCGCCAGTGTCGCCGCAGGGCCTCCTCCTCCCACCACCTCTACCGCCACGGCCTCGAGATCGACCTCCTCCTCCGCATCGAGGTGCGCCGACCGGCCGGTTCTACTCCAATCGCCAACGGTTGTCTTGTCGATGCTCCATGTTCCGAGGTCCGATCATCTACCGTTTCTCTTGGTTGGTCCGTGCGGCGCAGACTGAGCGGTTGCGGCCGGTGCTCCAGGACGCGCGGCGCCGGCACGCCCGCGCCGTGCTATCGGCGGTGGAACGCGCGGCGGCGCGGCGCCTGGGGGCGGCCGAGGCCGGCCTGGACCGCGCGCTGGCGCGCAACGCGGAGCTCGACGAGAAGCTCCGGCAGGCGGTGGCCGAGGGGCAGGCGTGGCAGGGCGTCGCCAGGAGCCACGAGGCCGTCGCCGCGGGGCTCCGCGCCACGCTCGACAGCCTCCTCATGCAGACGCAGTCGCCTGCTGCGCCGGCTGGCGCGGGCGCCGACGCCGAGGACGCGCAGTCGTGCTGCTTCGAGTTGGAGCAGGAGCAGGAACGGGGTGAGGGCGCCGAGGCGTCCAACGGCGGGCGGCGTGCGAGGAGGGCGTGCAGGTGGTGCGGCGACGCGGATGCGTGCGTGCTGCTGCTGCCGTGCCGACACCTGTGCCTGTGCCGCGGGTGCGAGGCGGGCGTCCAGGCGTGCCCCGTGTGCACGGCCACCAAGAATGCCTCGCTCCACGTCCTCCTCTCCTGACCCATCAAGTGCAAGAACGCGAATTCCATAGAGGTGGAGAGTATTGGAGCCCAATAGAAATGCCGCGCGGAAATCATACGACTAGCTGACACCCTGCTAGAGCTGGAGGTTATTTTGCAATTGGTGGAGATCACGATTTACACTTTACTGTACAGACTTTGAGAGGCGACATGAGAAGCACGATGAAGTTCACGAAGGGGACACATGACGCATGACGGACGCGCAACATCGATGTGACGTGGTGAGCATGAGCTTTCTGATTTATCAAATGTTTTTGTCGCATAGGAGTCCGTTAGACCCTGGATGAGGTTTGCACACCACAAATAGTACAATTTTGTTCCTGAGCTTTTATCATGATGGACCGACCGTCGCCCGTCGGTGACAATGTCATACTGTAGTATACTACACCCGGCCGTGCCTCTCCTGCCGTGAGCTGAGCAGATGCAGATCGACTGACCGACTGTCGGTGACGGCGAGGGATGCACACACACCCGTGCTGCGACGGACCGTGATGGCCACTTTTGCCGGTACCATGCACCCACACATGTGCAGTGCAGGCCATGCGTGAACATCCATGTGGTTTTGAGTTGCAATTGTTGTCGCGTAGGATAGGGTTTAGTTCAGCGGCCTCAGAGGTGGACGTGTGCATGCTCCCGCCATGGCGCCGTGGATCACAGCTCGAGAAGATAATAAACAATCAGTTTTGTCAGTACCCGTAGCGATGACAGTGTAGTCATGTTCATGACTTACTAATTGATTTGTATGTACGCTACGGCATATATTTAATTGGTACGTCGCGGCAATATTAATGCGAGGTGCAAGCAAGCGTCTTGCAAGTGAAATTTCACGGATGTTACGCATTCACCTGTTCTCTTTCTGCTTGTACTTTCCAGGCTCTGTATTTATCCATCGGAACCTGTGCATTGCAAGGAGCGAATAAAACAAATCCGTCCATTCAGAGAGCATCATGGAGATTATTTTCTTTGAAGGAACCGTTTTGTCCATCACCGAGCTACTCCTCGACGGGTCAAGTAATTGTCGTCCCATCGGCTAAACACAGCTAGATGACGAGGATTTGGCACCCCCGCCCCGTGGACCGGGCGGGCCGGCCATTAGTTTCCATCTCCGACAGGACGGTGGAGACAAAAGTGGTGGTCTCTACCGGGACTGCGGCTTCCATCATCATATCGCCGTGGTCTCGGTCTCGGTCTCGGTCGAGCTGATGGTGCTGCTCAACCGCGGCTCGTCACTCATGTCTACCGGACGTCCGGACGCTGCACCGCAATGTCGGACCGGTGCGCAGCGCAGGATCTGTCAGCTGTCACGCGGCCGTGTGACCGTGATCCGTCTCTGCTTAGTCCATGGTCATTAAGTCAAGCAAGAACACGGCCCACTGAAAAAGTAGTAATTAATTAAAAAAAAAGAAACGGAACACGACCGTACGCACGCGTGATGCGTCGCTAGCCTGAGCTCAGGGCCTTATTTAGATGCACTCTAAATTCTTAGTTTTTTATTCTCTTTTCATCACATCAATTTTTACCCGAAACAATAAATATATTATACAGTTTAGTTGTAAATAATGAGATAAATCTTTTGAGCCTGCTTAATCTATAATTAGATAATATTTATCAAATACAAACAAAAATATAACAATAGCAGAGTTAAAATTGAGCACCAGGATTCCGTTTCGACGGGGCACGACACACGGCAGGCGCGCGCGGCGGTCGTTGCTCTCGGACGTGCATGTGCATCTGCTGTGCTCTCTGCCTGCGGCCGGCCGGTTGGTTGAAAGTTGAAACAGCAACACGGACGGGGTCGGCAGGCGATCAGACTACCCGCACTGGGTACGCGATCTCATCCGGCACCGTGTCCACGCCAGCGTTTAAAGGAAAAAGTAAGCTGCAGCGGGGAACGGAATGCAATACTAAAAGCTGCCGTCTCCGGGAAGTCTAGCGCAGTAGCGTGATTCCTATACCGTGTCTGGCCCCACCACGAGCGCGCGAGCAGGAACGCTGCGCGGGGAGGCGGAAGGCAGCAGAGCCATGCGGTGTCTGACACACGAGTAGGCCCCACTAATTTTGCAATGTAAAAAATATTTTATCTCACAAACCAAAAAGTTAAATTAAATTCCGATTACACCATTAAATTTGTTGCAATAAATCCTTCAAAACTAGATCCCACATGAATATATTTAGATAAAGTGATAAGTAGGCCCCACAGTGGATAGAGTATGATATAAAGAATGGATGGATGCGGAAAAAATGGATATAGAGAAGAGAATTTTGCTTGCTGACTGGACAATATAGAGGAGAGAAATAAAGGACGATGAGTGCGGATAGAATTTAAACGCGGTGGATGACGTGGATTCTGACCAAACCCCGCCGAGGGCGGGTGTGAGTGATGTGACGTGGTGCGACGTGCGACGTGCGAGTGCGAGTGCTGGTCGCGAGCAACAACGACAACGGACGGGACGGGTAATTCCACCAGGCTGCTCCGTGCATGGCCGGAGTTGTTGACCGCGGCTCAAAAGATAGCTGGCTCAAAAGATACCGCCGAATCGGCAAAGCACGTTGCGGCCTCGTGCTCCGTACCGGCTGCTAGCTTGTGATGTTCACCGAATCACCCTGCACCAGGACGTACGGGCTGCTGCACGTACATACGTCGGCCGGCCTGCACGTACCGCGCGACAGGTCGCCATTGTCTACGATCGGAGGTGGCTATTCATCCTCTCCCGTATTCCTTGTGCCCGGCTTGGAGCGCTAGGCGATTGTATGGTGGACAGCAGGAGCTGATCCAGAATTTTCATCCATTGATGTCACTAAGCTATATATTACCAAACCTTCATAATCTTCTACACTAATATGTTAAGATTATAGTGATACTTGTACAAAGCCATTGATGTCACATGACATCAATACTTATACTGTGGATCCGCCCCTGGTGGACAGGAGTGAAGTGTGATCAGCGATTGCATAGAGGACAGGTGTGAAGCGTGATCAGTGGCGAAACCAGCGCTTTTAATAAGGAGGCCAAGCAATAGATGACACATCATAAATAGTGAAAAAAAATTTATAATATGTCATTGATTTTTAATAAATATATTAGATTTATATTGAATTTTTAGATGAAAAATTGAATTTCTATTCAATTTTTGCATGAAAATTGAATTTCTTATGGAAAAAATAATTTTTCATATTAACAAAAATTCATTTTGTGGGGTGGGGGGCACGGCCCCTGCTACCCTTGGTTCCACCTCTGAGTGTGATCTCCAAAACGGTGGATGGAACGAATGATGGATGGGTTGTTTTCAAGTAGGTGCATTGGTTGTACGACTATCGTATTACCAAAGCCAATTTTCGTTTACCAAAAGTGCTATCTGGTTCTCCATCCCTACACAATATGACAAAATTGCGTGGTAGTAGAGGCAGAGCCACGAATTACACATACTCAAGGCGGTCAATAAGATTTAATACATATGAAATTCAGTGGCATTTGGATAAGGATATGGGTAGGGATAGAAATAGAAATACCCTATTCTTCAAAGGCTAATATTGAATCCTAGCCATTCATTCTTTACACCTCATTTAATTATAACTATTCATCTATGAAACGACCCGCGATTTCCTCGAAGGGAAAATCCACAGAGTACATCATTTACAGTTGACACCACAGTTCATACATCGCAAAAAGGTATAAGTTACAAGGTTTTACAAAGACTTGGAGACACACCTAAGTATAACGTATCCTAGCGATATATGCTTACAAGTCAACATCAGAGTAGGCATAGCGCTATAGCGGGTGAAGGCTCCTCCTTCACGAGCGGTCATCAGAGTTGGGGTAGAGTATCAGCGGGCGTAGACTTGATCTCCTTAACCAAACTTGAGTGTAGGGACGAGACCACCTAATCCTTCTAGCTCCATCCTTGTAGTCCTCCTCGGGTACCAAACCTCGCTTCAACTCTATCAAGACGATTCGATCGGTTATCGGCTCCCACCCTATGCTTTGCTTGCTATGTGGTAAGTGGAATACAAGGGTAGAGAAAAAAAACCTATATTTGGTCAGTAGTTTTCCTATGCCAATTCATAATATAAATATAATATAGTTCATCAAGTTTTAACTCATCTCAACCACACGTCCATCATCCCATCCATAACCACATCCACATCCACATCCACACTTCTCACCACACTCTCACTCTCTAGTCGGCAAGGAAGACTCCCCTCTCCTCCTTGCCTCAACGGCCTAAGCCGAATCCAACCACACCCTGGGGAGAAAAGAAATGGACACCTCTCACTATAACGAACGTATGGTACTCACAGAATGTCCATACCGGGGACACGGCTATACGTATAGATTTAGTAACTCTGCAGAGCTTGTACACTGGAACCACAAGATCGCCATCATCGACGATGTCTCGTCTAGGCCGATACCAAGCCGCCGCCTAACCGGCCCGATGCCACTCTACCACTCGGCTGGGGCACCCCGGAGATCCACCGACGCCGAGATCGGCGTGAGACGTGGTACCGGATCCCAGTGGATACCACGCCGCCTCGGGAGGGTGTGGGTCTCGGCACCCGCACCTCCCCTACACTATCACCTATCAACCTAGTAGTAGCGGCGGGGGGGCCAGCCTAGTCGTCAAGTCGGACCCCGCCCATTCGGAGACGCAGTGGTGTGCACGAAAAGGTCCCGTGAAACCGAAGGAACGCCAAACCCAGCCCCTTAGTAGGACCGGGCAGATATCTTCACAAGGGGCTCACGCCCGTGCCTCGACGGGCACCTCCATTCCGGGGATTCGTCCCACAAAGACACTCCTCCCCGAAATCTACTCACATCACATGTACCCGCCACGTGTACTCTCTCACATAGGGAGTGCCCAGATCACACTCCTCCCAAGAAGACTTGTCCCCCGACTCGTCGTAGATCCTGCCCGGTCGACACAACCCTCACCACACACCCAAGACACACGCCAAGATCTCTCCCACGTTATCCCCAGTTATCCAGTTCACGGCACCACGTGCCTTAGCCACACACAAGCATGTATGAGTAAAGTGTAAGTGTGTAGCAAATATCATGAAGTAGGCGGCGTCTATCCTAGCAAAGGGTGTGCGGGGAGAAAGGTTGCGTCAAGGTAATGGCTTATCAAGCAATCTACCATGCATCCTATCACAGTTCATTTGCATAAAGTAAAGCACTAGCAGCTATATATTGCATGTCTAATAGGATTCTACGAGGTTGGGTGGGATGTGGCACCTGTTCATAGCAATCCATAGTCATCCACATCTGGTTATCCCTCGCGTCTCCTCCCAGCGGATCTCCGGTTTATCCATCGTCACCGCGATGCAACTACCTCGATAAAGCAACAAACAAGGCAAAAGAGCAATCAATCCCTAACCAAATTCCAATATCCCCGAAAAGGGCAACAAAATACAAAAGGGACCAGATAACTCAGAATAAACACTGAAAAGACTTAGCCCTCGTGGAGAGTGTCCGATCCTTGGGCTCATATAAATAGAAGTGGTTGCCTGCTAAGCACAAGCCCGGATCACGACCATGGTATAGCCAGTTCTTCCTGGGTCAATCGTGTCGACCTGTACGGCTTCAAAAGAAGAGGCCTTGATCCTAGCTTAACTTAACCAAACACCACGGTTGCGACCTCCCGATCTGACGTCATGGAAATTGGCGGGAACCAGAGGATCGCAAGCAAGGAGAGACAGGGAAATAGGAACAGCTGAGTTTGGCCCTTGTGGCCTTTAACCTGCAAGTCACAACTACTATATAGGATTCGAGTAAGAACGATTAACACGAAACACAGGTATTGTGACTTGGTTACGAGGCTCTTTAGCTTACCCGTCATGGTAGCCGACGGTAGCAAAAAAGATTGGAACACGAACAACGGAGGAGCGGCTACAGTCCTCTCCCCATACGACACAACCACGTCGGGAGCCAAGAAGACAATGCCACAACCGGGAAGAGAAGAGAGTTAGCCGGGCATGTCCATGCCGCGGCCTCGGTCACATCCTCAGTGAGGATGGTTTTCCAACGGTCGATCGGGTCGACTCACACGGTCCGAGAACGAGACATAGACCATAGCTTCGCTAACTAGAAGAGATAGTCCAGTCTTTGATCCAATCATCAAGGCTAAGACGGGATCGAACAGAACGGCTAGCGGGGAAAATTAAAGGGTAGAAAAGAGAGGGGGCGGTGATCCACTCCTTCCAATGCACATGCCACAGCAAAAGGCAGGGCATCGAAAAGGAGCGATGCACAAGAGTACGAGCGCCTAATCCGCTTGTAGGGTACCTCGACCAAGGTGCACTATATGCACTAAGGCATTCCTAGAGCTCCTAACGGTGCGGTTGTCACCGCGAGAACTCAGGGATGTCATGGTCTATCCTAGGTACAAACCTACGAGGGGGTTAAGCACGAAGGACCCAAGAGAGAAAAGGTGAGATTCGCCTTCCTTTGATCCACTCGCCATTGCAATCGACGGGAATCAGAGGAATGGAATCAGGAGAGCAATAATAGAACACCGACGAACTCGATCGAACATCAAACGGGATTTTGGTTCCACTGTACTTCGGTCCACTTGACATGGTAATAGTCAATAATCAAAGTACTCGGAGTCAAGAAAGTCAATCCACGCCTTACTGAACTAGCGAGGATCGAAAGGATAAAAAGGAAGAAGGGCCCCGCACTCTTCTCGACCTACTCGTCATGGCAAGGGACGGTGGTCGGAAGAAAAGAGACGGAAGTCTCTCACGGTCCCTTGATCCACACCAACTCGTAGGGCACCACGACCTCCGTGCAACTAAAGCGGCACAAGCTATTCCTCGGGTTCGTAGTGATACGGTTGTCATCACGAGTACCGAGGAATGCTCCGTCTAGGTGGTGCAAGCATACGAGCTAGATAGGAAGAAGCAAATGAAAAGGAAAAGAAAAGAGGTAGAGCTCGATGGTCATGGCGAGACGACTCGCGACCACAAGCTTTACCTACATGGGTTGGCTTCCTTGTTGTCCCACGATAGCTACTTCCTAGTTCGTCTCCCACGGTCTAGGTCGCGAAGGCTCACCGTGTACGGGTGATATCCGCATCGAGTTGAGCCCTTGACGACCACGCCCTAGGGTCGAATAGGGTCGCTAGCAATCGTAGTACTACGGAGCTAACTAAACACGAAAAAGGGACCCTCGTCCGGCGTTACGACCATGGCGGGACAAACCAGCGATCGACGCGTTCGAGCGTCGCTCACTCACCGGCCCCGGCTCGAAGGCTCGGTCCACGCAGACAAACCACGCGACACACGATCGAACCCAAAACATTGACCACACGGAGTAGCACATACCCATAAAGCGGTAGACCGGCGCGAAGGCACGTACATGTGCAAATGTCGTATATATATATGTATAGATAAAGATGAAATGCGACATGAGTGAGCATGAATGAAAAAGTGGGAGCTTTGCCGACGACGAGGATGGCGTCAGCGGGGTTTCAAGTGTCGACCTTGTCGGAGGAGAAGGGCGAGGCCGGTAGGGTTTCACGGAGCGACGCCGATAGTGGCAGAAGGTCCACGGCCAACCGGGCTTGGCCCTGGCTAGCTGTAGCCTGCCGTGGCTTGTCATAGCCACCTGTGGCCAGCTCTGGCCAGCTGCTGGCGGCCAGCAGCCAGCTGCGGCCAGCCGGGGCAGGCTGCAGCCAGCTGCAGGTGGCCAGAGGTGGCCGCAGCCTCGCCAGTAGTGGCTATGGTCAGCCGGAGGCGGCCGCGGGCGGCCGAGAGGTAGCGGTGGCTCCGGCGAATGGCGCCGCAAGGGCACGTGTTCCTGCGACGGAAAACAAGGGCACAGACCCGACCTCGTGACGGGAACGTGGATAGGAGTTTGGCGTAAGGAAAAAGGGCACAGCTTGGCATGGTGGCTCACCGTCGGCAGTGCGGTGGTGCGCCCCCGACCACGCGAAGTGGTGGTCCAGCGATGCCGTGCCGTCGCCGGTTGCCGGGCAAGGTCGGCGAACGCGACGCCAAGGCGGGGTGCCGAAGCCGCCAGGGCCGACGGCGCTGGCCGGACGCGGAGACTGGTGCCATGGCGCCACGCAGCATGGCCGGAGCGGCGAGCGCCGACGCCGGGCGGCCGCCGACGGGTTATGGCGGTGGTGGCGCCGGGTCGGGTCGCTCGCGCTGTCCCATGGCGTGTCGCGGCGTGTTGCGCTTGGGTTCGCCGGGCGGAGGCTCGTCGTCGAGGCGTGGCGCCTCGGTCTCGGCGCGGCGTCGCGGCCGTGGGGTGCACCGTGGTCCTCGGTCTGCGAAGCGGCGAGGCGGGAGATGGCCTGGCTCGGCGTTCCACCATGGCGCCGGATGTGGGAGCGTGGGCGCCGCGGTGCTCGGCTTTCGTCGGGCGACGATGAACAGCGCGAGGGCTTCGCCCCGCCGAGGGGGATCGGCGAGGCGTCATCTTCTTCGTGAGCTTGCAGCAAAGGCTCGGTCCGTGCGTGGCGTTCCCTTGGCCTTGCCGACGCAAGCCAGACGGCGGTGGTTGGCGCGGCCCTTAAGCGCTGGCTGGCCTTGGCGGTTTGCGGCCGTGCGTGCGCAGCGTCAGCCAGCGGGGCGTGGCGTGATGTAGAAGCAAAGGGGAAGGAAGAAGAGTGGCGGCGCTGGAAAGGAAGAAGGCGAGGCGGCCCGTGCGGCTTCTTAAACGACAGCTGGCTAGGCTCACGGGCCGGGCGGATCGGTGGATGTCCTCGGGCGTCCGTACCCAAGACCACGCGGCATCCATCCCGCACGGACGTCGGGATGGCGGGAGCGCTTCCCGTGGCGCGGCGACGGGCGGCTCCCGTGAGCCGCCTCGCTCCTTAGGGTTTGGCGTGGAGGCATGGTCGCTGGCTGCGGTGCCTTGGGCCGCGTGTGGGCCGTGCGGGGTCGCGGGGAAGGCCGAAAGCGAGCCCGGGTGGGGCTGCGCTGGCTTGCGGGCTGCGCTTGAGGGAAAGGAGGAGGGGAGATACCGGGTCGTGGAGCAGCCGGCTTTGGGCCCAAGAAAGGAGGTCTTTTCTTATTTTTGCTAAAGGTTGAGGAAGGGATTAGTAGTTGGTTTTGAAAGGGGATGTATGGAACTCGGTAGAATTTAGGAGGATTTCAAACGGGGTTACTGATTGGGTCACAGGGATGTTGAGGGATTTTTGGGATAAAAGGAAAAGGTTTTTCCCTTTTGTGACCGAAGTTTGAGGGGGTTCAAAAATGGATTTTGAATAGGGCATTTGGCGGATTTTAAGGAGGGATATGTGAAGGAAATTCGAGAGAGGATCTTTGCTATGGGCCGTGCCCTCCAAACTCCGAACAAACACGGAATCGAAATCGACTCCAAAACACCAAAGCATTCTCCCCGCAAGCAATTCTATATGAATGCATCGCTTGGCGCCGAACTATTCTCTTCGGTTGACCTAGGCTCGACCTAGTGATTACATGATTCACACACCATGCAAGAAAAATTTTAAAAAAGTTCGATTTTTGGTGTTTGGAAAACTTAGGATGTTCTGACTACCCCCCTTACCGTAATCTCGTCCCCGAGATTCAAGTGTTGTCTAGGGTCGACGGTTCTTATCGGATATTCCAGTTGCATCAATGCACCAGGTTTTGCAAAAGAAAACTTTCTGAAAAGGAGTTTTGAAGGTAGGGCTTTTGGAGAAAGCATTTTGCAAGCGACTTTTGAATGGAGGGAGCCGTTTATGAGAGGCATGAAGACACTTGTGGTTTGATCAAATAAGTTTTCGTAGTAAGCATGTTTTTGAACCCCTTTTTCAAAATCAAGAGCCTTTTTAAGCTTTTATAAATCAAGCTTTAATACCCTTTTGAAAACGCATACCACGAATCAGAATTTCGAAAAGCACTTTGAAGACTAGGCATCCTCTAATTATGAAGACTTCCTAAAAGAGTTCAAAATCCATTGGAAATACCTCTTTTTTTTTTAAAGTAGAAACAACGGGTTTTTGAAGCAAAGCAATAACCTCTTCAAAAAGCCTTTATTTGAAACCAAAAAAAAAAAAATTTATCACCTTTTTGAAGAAGTTGTGAAATCGGGTTTTCTCAAATTCTTTTTCAGAGGAACACCACCTGAAGTGAAAAGGCAAGGGTTTTGCAATTGCTTTTCTACAACATTTTGAAATTTGGAAATCAAACCATTTTCTATTTGTAAATATTTTAAAGGTTTTTTTTTTTTAAATAGGTTTTCATAAATCCTTTAGTTGGAAATTCTTAAAAGAAAATGAGCTTTCCAAAAGATGCTTTGAAATTGGTTCAAAATTTTGAAACCTCAAGTCAGAAGTAGGGGTTTTGAAATCAGGGAGTTTTCAAGAATAAAAACATTTCTTGAAATCGGTTTTCTGCGAAAGGTAGATCTTTTCAAAAATAGGGTCTCGCTTCTAGCAAAAACTCGATTTCAAAAATCCCTTTCTAAAACAAATAGGGCGTTAAGAAGGGAATTCTACACTCCCAAAATAATTTGGAAACAAAATATGTTTGTGAGAACGAAACTTCTTTCAAAAGATTTTATTTCCGTGTCGATTTTCAAATAAAAAGGAGGGCTCGAGATTCGGGTGGTATGCAAAGACTAATTAGAGCGGGCACGATCACTTTCCTTGATACCCGCCTACGCCCGGCAAAGAGCCATGTGGAGGCCTCACACATGGGGCCCCAAGTTTCAGAAGCGGGCACCATAGCTCAAGATCGTGGCTCATCCCCAAATAAGTCACCGATAATGTCCCAATATCTCGAACTGAAGGGAGAAGAGGGGGGTTTAAAGAAAAAGCCTATGTACACTATTTTGAAAGCGTTTTCCGAACACGGGTTTTTAAATCTTTTTATTTTGCAAATTTTGACAGGAAGAAGGTTGCAACCCTTGGTTTTAAACTAACACAATAATTTGAAATTGGTTGCATCCTATTTTGATTCAAAAACTTGTAAATCACGAGTTTTCATTTTTACTAAGCCGGAGCAAACCCTAGAAGAGATTTTTGAAAAAGTTTGAGAAGTTTTTTTTTTAATAGTTAAGCAAATACCAGGGATTTGTCCAAAGCTTTTGAAAGTGGGTAGTTTTTGAAACTCCATTTGAATAAGGTAGAGAGTTGAGTGAAACACTTTTTAAAATCCGGTTTTAAAAGCAAAAGCTCCTTTTTCCCAAACAAGTTGAAACCAAAGAGTTTGGAAACTCAAATTTTTGAAAATTCTTGTTTTGGTATAACACTTTTCAAAATGGGCACAAGCCAAAAGATTTTTAAGGCTTTATTTATTTTCAAAATAAATCGTTGCATCCTTTTATTGAATAAAACCAAACAAATTTTGAAATCGGTTTAAATTATCTTCCAAATCGGATGGTGAAGCTTTCACAAAAAGGAACTTCGGTTTTTGAGAAAACATTTTTTCAAAATCAGATTTGGAAAGCGCATTTTGATTTGTAAAAGTAACTTCGAAAAGTTTGCGGACAAAAATCTTTTCACAAGAAATTTTGTTTTATAAAGCCGGTTGTAAGACCTTGAAAACAGGGATGGTTGCTCTTAAAAAGGGGAAATTTGGCTCACAAGATGAAATCAAAGCTTTTCAAAACAAAATCGGGTCAAAAGGCCTTTGATTTTGAAATCATTTCGTTGATTGGAAAACAAAGTCTTACTTTTGAAAGTGAATCGGGGGCATGTTTTGAAAAAAAAAACCGATCTTCCCATTGTTTGAAGGCAACTTTCAAAATCAAGTCGGGCTTGAAGCGGGGAGTTAAAACCACTTTCTTTCTAAAAGGAAATCTTTATAAAACCTTTTGAATCTTTTCCTTTTGAAATAAAATTACTCTCTTTTTTTTTTTCAATGCGAGCTTTTGAAGGTAAAGAGGGCGTTTGGAAGAGAAGATTGGTTCGAAAGAGAAGAAAACCATTTTCAAGGGAGGTTGACAAAAATTTGATGCATTGACTTTCTATTTCCGGATATAGGTTATGCTTAGATTTTAGAGGGCTAGGTTACCCAGCTGCTGGAGTCACATGTACAAATTAAACCCTATAGTCCGCACTCAGATATCAAGAAGCATAAAAGCTTAACAACACAAGATCCAAACAATCATACAGCAATACAACCCTTATATGCATGGTGTTGACTTAAGGCGACTCCTATGCCTTTAAAGTCTCACACATCTACCGATCTAGCGTAGGCAGAAGTGGGGAGTGATTTCTAAGGGTCATCTTCTCATATCAGGGTGGTCAGACAGCAACAGAACTCAAGGAGGAGGGAGAAACAACTATCTTCACTTCTAGCACCTATAACAAACAGGGTTTTTGGCTTCTTCACTAGTGTCTGAAACCTAAGGTCTCGTCCTACAGTCAAGTATGGCTCTGATACCAACTGAAACGACCCGCGATTTCCTCGAAGGAAAAATCCACAGAGTACATCATTTACAGTTGATACCACAGTTCATACATCGCAAAAAGGTATAAGTTACAAGGTTTTACAGCACTTGGAGACACACCTAAGTATAACGTATCCTAGCGATATATGCTTACAAGTCAACATCAGAGTAGGCATAGCGCTATAGCGGGTGAAGGCTCCTCCTTCACGAGCGGTCATCAGAGTTGGGGTAGAGTATCAGCGGGCGTAGACTTGATCTCCTTAACCAAACTTGAGTGTAGGGATGAGGCCACCTAATCCTTCTAGCTCCATCCTTGTAGTCCTCCTCGGGTACCAAACCTGCTCAACTCTATCAGTACGATTCGTACTGGCCACTGGCTCCCACCCTATGCTTTGCTTGCTATGTGGTAAGTGGAATACAAGGGTAGAGAAAAAAACCTATATTTGGCTGTAGTTTTCCTATGCCAATTCATAATATAAATATAATATAGTTCATCAAGTTTTAACTCATCTCAACCACACGTCCATCATCCCATCCATAACCACATCCACATCCACATCCACACTTCTCACCACACTCTCACTCTAGTCGGCAAGGAAGACTCCCGCCCCTCCTTGCCTCAACGGCCTGCCGGAATCCAACCACACCCGGGGAGAAAAGAAATGGACACCTCTCACTATAACGAACGTATGGTACTCACGGAATGTCCATACCGGGGACACGGCTATACGTATAGATTTAGTAACTCTGCAGAGCTTGTACACCGAACCACAAGATCGCCATCATCGACGATGCCTCGTCTAGGCCGATACCAAGTCGCCGCCTAATCGGCCCGATGCCACTCTACCACTCGGCTGGGGGCACCCCGAGATCCACCGGCACGCCGAGATCGTGAGACGTGGTACCGATCCCAGTGGATACCACGCTGTCTCGGGAGGGTGTGGGTCTCGGCACCCGCACCTCCCTACACTATCACCTATCAACCTAGTAGTAGCGGCGGGGGGGCCGGCTAGTCGTCAAGTCGGACCCCGCCCATTCGAGACGAGTGGTGTGCACCTAAAAGGTCCTGTGAACCGAAGGAACGCCAAACCAGTCCTTAGTAGGACCGGGCAGATATCTTCACAAGGGGCTCGGCGCCCGTGCCTCGACGGCACCTCCATTCCGGGGATTCGTCCCACAAAGACACTCCTCCCCGAAATCTACTCACATCACATGTACCCGCCACGGTACTCTCTCACATAGGAGTGCCTGCATCACACTCCTCCCAGAGCAAGACTTGTCCCCCCCGACTCGTCGTAGATCTCGCCCGGGCGACACAACCCTCACCACACACCCAAGACACACGCCAAGATCTCTCCCACGTTATCCCCAGTTATCCAGTTCACGGCACCACGTGCCTTAGCCACACACAAGCATGTATGAGTAAAGTGTAAGTGTGTAGCAAATATCATGAAGTAGGCGAGCGTCTATCCTAGCAGTGGGTGTGCAGGAGAAAGGTTGCGTCAAGGTAATGGCTTATCAAGCAATCTACCATGCATCCTATCACAGTTCATTTGCATAAAGTAAAGCACTAGCAGCTATATATTGCATGTCTAATAGGATTCTACGAGGTTGGGTGGGATGTGGCACCTGTTCATAGCAATCCATAGTCATCCACATCTGGTTATCCCTCGCGTCTCCTCCCAGCGGATCTCCGGTTTATCCATCGTCACCGCGATGCAACTACCTCGATAAAGCAACAAACAAGGCAAAAGAGCAATCAATCCCTAACCAAATTCCAATATCCCCGAAAAGGGCAACAAAATACAAAAGGGACCAGATAACTCAGAATAAACACTGAAAAGACTTAGCCCTCGTGGAGAGTGTCCGATCCTTGGGCTCATATAAATAGAAGTGGTTGCCTGCTAAGCACAAGCCCGGATCACGACCATGGTATAGCCAGTTCTTCCTGGGTCAATCGTGTCGACCTGTACGGCTTCAAAAGAAGAGGCCTTGATCCTAGCTTAACTTAACCAAACACCACCATGGTTGCGACCTCCCGATCCGACGTCATGGAAATTGGGGAACCGGAGGATCGCAAGCAAGGAGAGACAGGGAAATAGGAACACCTGAGTTTGGCCTTGTGGCCTTTAACCCGCAAGTCACAACTACTATATAGGATTCGAGTAAGAACGATTAACACGAAAACAGAGGTATTGTGACTTGGAGAGGTTTTAGCTTACCCGTCATGGTAGCCGACGGTAGCAAAAAGAGATTGGAACACGAACAACAGGAGGAGCTACTACAGTCCTCTCGACCCGCACGACACAACCACGCCGGGAGCCAAGAAGACAAAGAGCACAACCGGGAAGAGAAGAGAGTTAGCCGGGCATGTCCATGCCGCTGCCTTCTGGCCACATCCTCGGTGAGGATGGTTTTCCAACGGTCGATCGGGTCGACTCACACGGTCCGAGAACGAGACATAGACCATAGCTTCGCTAACTAGAAGAGATAGTCCAGTCTTTGATCCAATCATCAAGGCTAAGACGGGATCGAACAGAACGGCTAGCGGGGAAAATTAAAGGGTAGAAAAGAGAGGGGGGCGGTGATCCACTCCTTCCAATGCACATGCCACAAAGAAAGGCGCGTGGCATCGAAAAGGAGCGATGCACAAGAGTACGAGCGCCTAATCCGCTTGTAGGGTACCTCGACCAAGGTGCACTATATGCACTAAGGCATTCCTAGAGCTCCTAACGGTGCGGTTGTCACCGCGAGAACTCAGGGATGTCATGGTCTATCCTAGGTACAAACCTACGAGGGGGGTTAAGCACGAAAGGACCCAAGAGAGAAAAGGTGAGATTCGCCTTCCTTTGATCCACTCGCCATTGCAATCGACGGAATCGAGGAATGGAATCAGGAGAGCAATAATAGAACACCGACGAACTCGATCGAACATCAAACGGGATTTTGGTTCCACTGTACTTCGGTCCACTTGACATGGTAATAGTCAATAATCAAAGTACTCGGAGTCAAGAAAGCCAATCCACGCCTTACTGAACTAGCGAGGATCGAAAGGATAAAAAGGAAGAAGGGCCCCGCACTCTTCTCGACCTACTCGTCATGGCAAGGGACGATGGTCGGAAGAAAAGAGACGGAAGTCTCTCACAGCCCCTTGATCCACACCAACTCGTAGGGCACCACGACCTCCGCAACTAAAGCGGCACAAGCTATTCCTCGGGTTCGTAGCGATACGGTTGTCATCACGAGTACCGAGGAATGCCCGTGTCTAGGTGGTGCAAGCATACGAGCTAGATAGGAAGAAGCAAATGAAAAGGAAAAAGAAAAAGAGGTAGAGCTCGATGGTCATGGCGAGACGACTCGCGACCACAAGCTTTACCTACATGGGTTGGCTCGCGCCGTCCCCACGATAGCTACTTCCTAGTTCGCCTCCCACCGGTCCTAGGTCGCGAAGGCTCACCGTGTACGGGTGATATCCGCATCGAGTTGAGCCCTTTGACGACCACGCCCTAGGGTCGAATAGGGTCGCTAGCAATCGTAGTACTACGAGCTAACTAAACACGAGAAAAAGGGACCCTCGTCCCACGCATTTACCATGGCGGGACAAACCCGCGATCGCATGTTCAACGCTGCCGCTCACTCAAATTTGCGGCCAAGGCTCGGTCCACGCACAAACACGCGACACACGATCGAACCCAAAACATTGACCACACGGAGTAGCACATACCCATAGCAGGGTAGACCGCGCTAAGGCACGGTATAGGCAAAAATGTATATATATATGTATAGATAAAGATGAAATGCGACATGAGTGAGCATGAATGAAAAAAGGGAGCTTTGCCGACGACGAGGATGGCGTCGCCAGGGTTTCAAGTGTCGACCTTGTCGGAGGAGAAGGGCGAGGCCGGTAGGGTTTCACGGAGCGACGCCGATAGTGGCGTAAGGTCCACGGCCAACCGGGCTTGGCCCTGGCTAGCTGTAGCCTGCCGCGGCTTGTCATAGCCACCTGTGGCCAGCTCTGGCCAGCTGCTGGCGGCCAGCAGCCAGCTGCGGCCAGCCGGGGCAGGCTGCAGCCAGCTGCAGGTGGCCAGAGGTGGCCGCAGCCTCGCCAAGAGTGGCTATGGTCAGCCGGAGGTGGCTGCGGGCGGCTGAGAGGCAGCGGTGGCTCCGCGAATGGCGCTGCAAGGGCACGTGTTCCTCGCGACGTGAAAACAAGGGCACGACGGGCCGACCTCCCGACGGAACGTGGATAGGAGTTTGGCGTATGGAAAAAGGGGCACGCTTTTTGGCATGGTGGCTCACCGCCGGCGGTGCGGTGGTGCAGTCCTGACCACGGCGAAGTGGTGGTCCGCGATGCTGTGCCCGCCGCGGCCGCGGGCAAGGTCGGCGAACGCGACGCCATGGCGGGGGTGCTGCAGCCGCCAGGGCCGACGGCGCGCTGGCCGACGCGGAGACCCGTGCCGTGGCGCCACGCAGCATGGCCGGAGGGAGGCGAGCGCGACGCCGGGCGGTCGCCGATGGGGGTTACTGTGGGTGGTGGCGCTGTCGTGGTCGGCGCGGCTCGCCGCTGGGCGTGTCGCGGGCGTGTTGCGATTGCTCAGCGCGCCGGCGAGGCTCGTCGTCGAGCGTGGCGCCTCGGCTCGGGCGCGTCGCGTCGTGGCGTGCACGGCGTGGTCCTCCGGTCGCGAGCAGCGAGGCGGAGATGACGGGCTCGGTGTTCCACCATGGCGCTGGGCCGTGTGGAGCGGGCGTCGCGGTGCTCGGCTTCGGCGTCGGGCGACGATGAACGCGCGCAGGGCTTCGGCCGCGGCGAGGGGACGGCGAGGCGGCGTCATCTTCGCGGTGAGCGCAGGCAGTAAGGCTCGGTGCGTGGCGTTCAGCGGCGAGCGCGACGCAGCAAGACGGCGGTGGTTGGCGCGTGGGCGTGGCGCTGGCAGCGGTGGCGCTGGTGCCGCGGCGCGCTGCAAGGCAGCGCTTTAGCGCGGGCGTTGGCGTGATGTGTAGAAGCAAAGGGGGAAGGAAGAAGAGTGGCGGCGCCGGTAAAGGAAGAAGGCGAGGGCGGCGTCGCGGCGGCTCTTAAACGACACGGGCTAGGCTACTTGGAGCCGGCGGACGGATGTCCTCGGTGTCCGCACTAAGACCACGCGGCATCCATCCCGGCACGGACGCCGGGATGGCGCGAGCCGCCGCCTCCGTGGCGGCGGGCGGGCGGCTCCCGTGAGCGCCCCCGCTTCCTAGGGTTTGGCGTGAGGCATGGCCGCTGGCCCGGCAGCCCTTGGGCCGCGTGTGGGCCGTGGGGGGTCGCGGGAAGGCCGAAAGCAGCCGTGGGCGCGCTGGCTTTGCGGGGCTGCGCGAGAAGGAAAGAAGGAGGGAGATACCGGGTCATGAAAGCAAATGGCTTTGGGGCCCAAGAAAGGAGGTCTTTTTCTTATTTTTGCTAAAGGTTGAGGAAGGGATTAGTAGTTGGTTTTGAAAGGGGATGTATGGAACTTCGGTAGAATTTAGGAGGATTTCAAACGGGTTACAGATTGGGTCACAGGGATGTTGAGGGATTTTTGGGATAAAAGGAAAAGGTTTTTCCCTTTTGTGACTGAAGTTTGAGGGGGGGTTCGAAAATGGATTTTGAATAGGGCATTTGGCGGATTTTAAGGAGGGATATGTGAAGGAAATTCAGAGAGAGGATCTTTGCTATGGGCCGTGCCCTCCAAACTCCGAACAAACACGGAATCGAAACTGACTCCAAAACACCAGCATTCTCCTGCAAGCAATTCTATATGAATGCATCGCTTGGTGCTGAACTATTCTCTGGTTGACCTAGGCTCGACCTAGTGATTACATGATTCACACACCATGCAAGAAAAATTTTAAAAAGTTCAGATTTTTGGTGTTTGGAAAACCTAGGATGTTACAATCTATTTCCCTTTCTTTATCCCACCCCTTATATCCCAATATCCAAACAAGATTTTATGATATAATCTGACTATTCAAGTTAGTCATTGATACAACTGCTCCTATTTTCTCAAAAAAATTCTAGTACTAAACTAACAATGTTATTCATCTTATAGTAGACAACTGTGTCTATCGAGCGCATGTAGTGAGTGATGTCTCACATAGTCACAACTTACCAACTTAATATTTTGAAGGTGCTTATAGTGAAGTATGATGTGTGTTTGTTCATAGTGAGTATGTGTGCATATATGCGAGCTTCTACATGTGTAATACAATTTATTTAGAGTAAAAAAGAGTTGACCTACTGAAAGGTCCTAAATGGCTAGAGGGGGGTGAATAGCCTAATTAAAATTTCTACAAAGCACTAAACAAACCGATTAGTATAACAAAAGGCGGAGCAAGTGTTGCGCTAGCCTACTAAGGGGTTGCAAGCCAACCTAACCAATTCTAGCAATCCCAATATACTATGCACACTAAGAATATGGTCCTTA
>JADLZL010004398.1:0-92945 GCA_015844335.1 Chrysopogon serrulatus | reverse complement strand
CGATGATGCATATAAACCCCGGTGGTTTGAGTGCATTAAAACCTATTTGTTTCTCGTACAAATCACCAAGCGAGTAGGCCTTCCACCCGATAGAGGCGACGCAGCGACATAGGCGACATAGACCGACATCTACGCATCCACTCGAATTTCTTTTGTTTTTTTGCGATAATTCCTCAACAAAACATTCGATTCAAAAACGGTTTTCACCCTTAAACTCTTGACATTTTTTGCGTGCGATTCAAGATCCATTGTGAATATATTTTTTGAAATTTTTTGAAATTCATAAAATTTGCACATTAGGATATAGAGTTATATGCATCCGACTATGCATAAAAAATCTGTGGTCGTGTGCGTAAAAACATGAAGACAATCTTGTCCTCTCTAAAATTTGAAATTTGAAATTTAAAATTTGAATCATACCACATAAGGGCTGATTGGATGCATATGCATTCACTCGTCAAGATGCATAAAAAAAAGTTTTGGCATCGATATTGCATATAAATTAGTGGTTGAATGAATAAAAGTTTACTTTATTACTGCATATAAATGATGAACATTACAACTAATTATGATTGATTTGGAGATGATGCAATCTTTTCTAAAATTTAAAATTTGAATCAAGACACGTGAAGCCTAGTTAAATGCATATAACTATAGGACAAGATGCATAAAAAGTTTTTAGAGCCGATGTTGTATAGGAATTAGTGTTTGGATGAATAAAAATCATCTTTATTACCGCATAAAAACCTCTCCATGAGATGGACATTCCCTTACACATGAATTGTACATCTCATACAAAATTCTATGACATTAAATCCGCCCTATAGGGTTGGGGGGTGGGTTGGTGGGCCACGCACCGTCCTCGAATAAATCCGCCCCAGTGGGGAGGCTCCGGTAGGGTTGTATGCACTTTTTCCTAGCTATATAAACATCCCCCCTATAGGGTTGGGGGGTGGGTTGGTGGGCCACACACCGTCCTCGAATAAATCCCCCCAGCGGGGAGGCTCCGGTAGGGTTATATGCACCCTTCCCTAGTTATATAAACATCCGCACCCTATAGGGTTGGGGGGAGGGTTGGTGGGCCACACACCGTCCTCGAATAAATCCCCCTAGTGGGGAGGCTCCGGTAGGGTTGTATGCACTCTTCCCTAGGTATATAAACATCCCCCTATAGGGTTGAGGGTGGGTTGGTGGGCCACGCACCATCCTCGAATAAATCTCCCCCAGTGGGGAGGCTCCGGTAAGGTTGTATGCACTCTTCCCTAGTTATATAAACATCCCCCCTATAGGGTTGGGGTTGGGTTGGTGGGCCACGCACCGTCCCCGAATAAATCCCCCCAGTGGGGAGGCTCCGGTAGGGTTGTATGCACTCTTCTCTAGGTATATAAACATCCCCCTATAGGGTCGGAGGGTTGGTTGATGGGCCACACACCGTTCTCGAATAAATCCCCCCAGTGGGGAGGCTCCGGTAGGGTTCTATGCACTCTTCCCTAGTTATATAAACATCACCCCCTATAGGGTTGGGGGTGGGTTGGTGGTCCACGCACCGCCCCCGAATAAATCCCACCCAGTGGGGAGGCTCCGGTAGGGTTGTATGAACTCTTCCCTAGTTGTATAAACATCCCCCCTATAGGGCTGGGGGGTGGGTTGGTGGGCCACCACCGTCCCCGAATAAATCCCCCCCATCGGGAGGCTCTGGTAGGGTTGTATGCACTCTTCCCTAGTTATATAAATATCCCCCCTATAGGGGTTGGGGGGTGGGTTGGTGGGCCACGCACCGTCCCCGAATAAATTCCCCCCAGTGGGGAGGCTCCGGTAGGGTTGTATGCACTCTTCCCTAGCTATATAAACATCCTCCCTGCAGGGTTGGGGGGTGGGTTGGTGGGCCACGCACCGTCCTCGAATAAATCCCCCCCAGTGGGGAGGCTCCGGTAGGTTTGTATGCACTCTTCCCTAGTTATATAAACATCACCCCCTATAGGGTTGGGGGGTGGGTTGGTGGTCCACGCACCGCCCCCGAATAAATCCCACCCAGTGGGGAGGCTCCAGTAGGGTTGTATGAACTCTTCCCTAGTTATATAAACATCCCCCCTATAGGGTTGGGGGGTGGGTTGGTGGGCCACGCACCGTCCCCGAATAAATCCCCCCCATCGGGAGGCTCTGGTAGGGTTGTATGCACTCTTCCCTAGTTATATAAATATCCCCCCTATAGGAGTTGGGGGGTGGGTTGGTGGGCCACGCACCGTCCCCGAATAAATTCCCCCCAGTGGGGAGGCTCCGGTAGGGTTGTATGCACTCTTCCCTAGCAATATAAACATCCTCCCTGCAGGGTTGAGGGGTGGGTTGGTGGGCCACGCACCGTCCTCGAATAAATCCGCTCCAGTGGGGAGGCTCCGGTAGGGTTGTATGCACTTTTTCCTAGCTATATAAACATCCCCCCTATAGGGTTGGGGGGTGGGTTGGTGGGCCACACACCGTCCTCGAATAAATCCCCCCAGCGGGGAGGCTCCGGTAGGGTTATATGCACCCTTCCCTAGTTATATAAACATCCGCACCCTATAGGGTTGGGGGGTAGGTTGGTGGGCCACTCACCGTCCTCGAATAAATCCCCCTAGTGGGGAGGCTCCGGTAGGGTTGTATGCACTCTTCCCTAGGTATATAAACATCCCCCTATAGGGTTGAGGGTGGGTTGGTGGGCCACGCACCATCCTCGAATAAATCTCCCCCAGTGGGGAGGCTCCGGTAAGGTTGTATGCACTCTTCCCTAGTTATATAAACATCCCCCCTATAGGGTTGGGGTTGGGTTGGTGGGCCACGCACCGTCCCCGAATAAATCCCCCAGTGGGGAGGCTCCGGTAGGGTTGTATGCACTCTTCCCTAGGTATATAAACATCCCCCTATAGGGTTGGGGGGTTGGTTGATGGGCCACACACCGTCCTCGAATAAATCCCCCCAGTGGGGAGGCTCCGGTAGGGTTCTATGCACTCTTCCCTAGTTATATAAACATCACCCCCTATAGGGTTGGGGGTGGGTTGGTGGTCCACGCACCGCCCCCGAATAAATCCCACCCAGTGGGGAGGCTCCGGTAGGGTTGTATGAACTCTTCCCTAGTTATATAAACATCCGCCCTATAGGGCTGGGGGGTGGGTTGGTGGGCCACGCACCATCCCCGAATAAATTCCCCCCATCGGGAGGCTCTGGTAGGGTTGTATGCACTCTTCCCTAGTTATATAAATATCCCCCCTATAGGGGTTGGGGGGTGGGTTGTGGGCCACGCACCGTCCCCGAATAAATTCCCCCCAGTGGGGAGGCTCCGGTAGGGTTGTATGCACTCTTCCCTAGCTATATAAACATCCTCCCTGCAGGGTTGGGGGGTGGGTTGGTGGGCCACGCACCGTCCTCGAATAAATCCCCCCCAGTGGGGAGGCTCCGGTAGGTTTGTATGCACTCTTCCCTAGTTATATAAACATCACCCCCTATAGGGTTGGGGGGTGGGTTGGTGGTCCACGCACCGCCCCCGAATAAATCCCACCCAGTGGGGAGGCTCCGGTAGGGTTGTATGAACTCTTCCCTAGTTATATAAACATCCCCCTATAGGGCTGGGGGTGGGTTGGTGGGCCACGCACCGTCCCCAAATAAATCCCCCCCATCGGGAGGCTCTGGTAGGGTTGTATGCACTCTTCCCTAGTTATATAAATATCCCCCCTATAGGGGTTGGGGGTGGGTTGGTGGGCCACGCACCGTCCCCGAATAAATTCCCCCCAGTGGGGAGGCTCCGGTAGGGTTGTATGCACTCTTCCCTAGCTATATAAACATCCTCCCTGTAGGGTTGGGGGGTGGGTTGGTGGGCCACGCACCGTCCTCGAATAAATCCCCCAATGGGGAGGCTCCGGTAGGTTTGTATACACTCTTCCCTAGTTATATAAACATCACCCCCCCATAGGGTTGGGGGGTGGGTTGGTGGTCCACGCACCGCCCCGAATAAATCCCACCCAGTGGGGAGGCTCCGGTAGGGTTGTATGAACTCTTCCCTAGTTATATAAACATCCCCCCCCCTAGGGGTTGGGGGTGGGTTGGTGGGCCACGCACCGTCCCCGAATAAATCCCCCCATCGGGAGGCTCTGGTAGGGTTGTATGCACTCTTCCCTAGTTATATAAATATCCCCCCTATAGGGGTTGGGGGGTGGGTTGGTGGGCCACGCACCGTCCCCGAATAAATTCCCCCCCATTGGGGGAGGCTCCGTAGGGGTTGTATGCACTCTTCCCTAGCTATATAAACATCCTCCCCGTAGGGGGTTGGGGGTGGGTTGGTGGGCCACGCACCGTCCTCGAATAAATCCCCCCCAGTGGGGAGGCTCCGGTAGGTTTGTATGCACTCTTCCCTAGTTATATAAACATCCCCCATATAGGGTTGGGTGGTGGGTTGGTGGGCCACGCACCGTCCTCGAATAAATCCCCCCTAGTGGGGAGGCTCCGGTAGGGTTCTATGGACTCTTCCCTAGTTATATAAACATCCCCCCTATAGGGTTGGGGGATCGGTTGGTGGGCCACGCACCGTCCTCGAATGAATCCCCCTAGTGGGGAGGCTCCCGGTGGGGTTGTATGCACTCTTCCCTAGTTGTATAAACATCCCCCCTATAGGGTTGGAGGGTGGGTTGGTGGGCCACGCACCGTCCTCGAATAAATCCCCCCAGTGGGGAGGCTCCGGTAGGGTTGTATGCACTCTTCCCTAGGTATGAAAACATCCCCTCTATAGGGTTGGGGAGTGGGTTGGTGGGCCACGCACCGTCCTCGAACAAATCCCCCCAGTGGGGAGGCTCCGATAGGGTTGTATGCACTCTTCCCTAGTTATATAAACATCCCCCCTATAGGTTGGGGGTGGGTTGGTGGTCCACGCACCGCCCCCGAATAAATCTCACCCAGTGGGGAGGCTCCAGTAGGGTTGTATGAAGTCTTCCCTAGTTATATAAACATCCCTCTATAGGGTTGGGGGTGGGTTGGTGGGCCAGGCACCGTCCCCGAATAAATCCCCCCATCGGGAGGCTCTGATAGGGTTGTATGCACTCTTCCCTAGTTATATAAACATCCTCCCTATAGGGTTGGGGGGTGGGTTGGTGGGCCACGCACCGTCCCCCGAATAAATCCCCCCCCGGTGGGGGAGGCTCGATAGGGTTGTATGCACTCTTCCCTAGCTATATAAACACCCCCCCTATATGGTTGGGGGTGGGTTGGTGGGCCACGCACCGTCCCCCAAATAAATCCCCCCAAAGGGGAGGCTCCAAACCAGGGTTGTATGCACTCTTCCCTAGCTATATAAACATCCCCCCTTATAGGGTTGAGGGGGGGGTTGGTGGGCCACGCACCGTCCTCGAATAAATCCCCCAGGTGGGGAGGCTCCTTAGGGGTTGTATGCACTCTTCCCTAGCTATATAAACATCCCCCTATAGGGTTGGGGTTGGGTTGGTGGGCCACACACCGTCCTCGAATAAATCCCCCCAGTGGGGAGGCTCCGGTAGGGTTGTATGCACGCTTTCCTAGGTATATAAACATCCCCCTATAGGGTTGGGGGTGGGTTGGTGGGCCACGCACCGTCCTCGAATAAATCTCTCCCAGTGGGGAGGCTCCGGTAGGGTTGTATGCATTCTTCTCTAGTTATATAAACATCCCCCCTATAGGGTTAGGGTTGGGTTGGTGGGCCACGCACCGTCCCCGAATAAATCCCCCCAGTGGAGAGGCTCCGGTAGGGTTGTATGCACTCTTCCCGAGGTATATAAACATCCCCCTATAGGGTTGGGGGTTGGTTGATGGGCCACGCACCGCCCTCGAATAAATCCCCCCCAGGCTCCGTGGGGTTCTATGCACTATTCCCTAGTTATATAAACATCACCCCCTATAGGGTTGGGGGTGGGTTGGTGGTCCACGCTCCACCCCCGAATAAATCCCACCCAATGGGGAGGCTCCGGTAGGGTTGTATGAACTCTTTCCTAGTTATATAAACATCCCCCTATAGGGTTGGGGGGTGGGTTGGTGGGCCACACATCGTCCCCGAATAAATCCCCCCCATCGGGAGGCTCTGGTAGGGTTGTATGCACTCTTCCCTAGTTATATAACCATCTCCGCTATAGGGGTTGGGCGGTGGGTTGGTGGGCCATGCACCGTCCCTGAATAAATTCCCCCTAGTGGGGAGGCTCCGGTAGGGTTGTATGCACTCTTCCCTAGTTATATAAACATCCCCCCATAGGGGTTGGGGAGGGTTGCTGGTCCACGCACCGCCCCGAATAAATCTCACCCAGTGGGGAGGCTCCAGTAGGGTTGTATGAACTCTTCCTTAGTTATATAAACATCCCCCCTATAGGGTTGGGGTTGGGTTGGTGGGCCATGCACCGTCCCCGAATAAATCCCCCATCGGGAGGCTCTGATAGGGTTGTATGCACTCTTTCCTAGTTATATAAACATCCCCCCTACAGGGTTGGGGGGTGCGTTGGTGGGCCACGCACCGTCCCCGAATAAATCCCCCCAGTGGGGAGGCTCCGGTAGGATTGTATGCACTCTTCCCTAACTATATAAACATCCCCCCTATAGGGTTGGGGGTGGGTTGGTGGGCCACGCACCGTCCTCAAATAAATCCCCCAGTGGGAAGGCTCCGGTAGGGTTGTATGCACTCTTCCCTAGCTATATAAACATCCCCCCTATAGGGTTGGGGGTGGGTTGGTGGGCCCCGCACCGTCCTCGAATAAATCCCCCCAGTGGGGAGGCTCCGATAGGGTTGTATGCACTCTTCCCTAGGTATATAAACATCCCCCTATAGGGTTGGAGGTGGGTTGGTGGGCCACGCATCATCCTCGAATAAATCCCCCCAATTGGGAGGCTCCGATAGGGTTGTATACACTCTTCCCTAGTTATATAAACATCCCCCCTATAGGGTTGGGGGTGGGTTGGTGGTCCACGCACCGCCCCCGAATAAATCTCACCCAGTGGGGAGGCTCCAGTAGGGTTGTATGAAGTCTTCCCTAGTTATATAAACATCCCTCTATAGGGTTGGGGGTGGGTTGGTGGGCCAGGCACCGTCCACGAATAAATCCCCCCATCGGGAGGCTCTGATAGGGTTGTATGCACTCTTCCCTAGTTATATAAACATCCTCCCTATAGGGTTGGGGGGTGGGTTGGCGGGCCCGCGTTAGTATTTTCCCGAATAAATCCCCCCAGTGGGGAGGCTCTGATAGGGTTGTATGCACTCTTGCCTAGCTATATAAACATCCCCCCTATAAGGTTGGGGGTGGGTTGGTGGGCCACGCACCGTCCCCAAATAAATCCCCCCAGTGGGGAGGCTCCGGTAGGGTTGTATGCACTCTTTCCTAGCTATATAAACATCCCCCTTATAGGGTTGAGGGTGGGTTGGTGGGCCACGCACCGTCCTCGAATAAATCCCCCCCAGTGGGGAGGCTCCGGTAGGGTTGTATGCACTCTTCCCTAGCTATATAAACATCCCCCTATAGGGTTGGGGGGTGGGTTGGTGGGCCACACACCGTCCTCGAATAAATCCCCCCAGTGGGGAGGCTCCGGTAGGGTTGTATGCACGCTTTCCTAGGTATATAAACATCCCCCTATAGGGTTGGGGGTGGGTTGGTGGGCCACGCACCGTCCTCGAATAAATCTCTCCCAGTGGGGAGGCTCCGGTAGGGTTGTATGCATTCTTCTCTAGTTATATAAACATCCCCCCTATAGGGTTAGGGTTGGGTTGGTGGGCCACGCACCGTCCCCGAATAAACCCCCCAGTGGAGAGGCTCCGGTAGGGTTGTATGCACTCTTCCCGAGGTATATAAACATCCCCCTATAGGGTTGGGGGTTGGTTGATGGGCCACGCACCGTCCTCGAATAAATCCCCCCAGGGGGAGGCTCCGGTAGGGTTCTATGCACTATTCCCTAGTTATATAAACATCACCCCCTATAGGGTTGGGGGGTGGGTTGGTGGTCCACGCTCCACCCCCGAATAAATCCCACCCAATGGGGAGGCTCCGGTAGGGTTGTATGAACTCTTTCCTAGTTATATAAACATCCCCCTATAGGGTTGGGGGGTGGGTTGGTGGGCCACACATCGTCCCCGAATAAATCCCCCCATCGGGAGGCTCTGGTAGGGTTGTATGCACTCTTCCCTAGTTATATAACCATCTCCGCTATAGGGGTTGGGCGGTGGGTTGGTGGGCCATGCACCTTCCCTGAATAAATTCCCCCTAGTGGGGAGGCTCCGGTAGGGTTGTATGCACTCTTCCCTAGTTATATAAACATCCCCCCATAGGGGTTGGGGAGGGTTGCTGGTCCACGCACCGCCCCGAATAAATCTCACCCAGTGGGGAGGCTCCAGTAGGGTTGTATGAACTCTTCCTTAGTTATATAAACATCCCCCCTATAGGGTTGGGGTTGGGTTGGTGGGCCATGCACCGTCCCTGAATAAATCCCCCATCGGGAGGCTCTGATAGGGTTGTATGCACTCTTTCCTAGTTATATAAACATCCCCCTACTAGGTTGGGGGTGCGTTGGTGGGCCACGCACCATCCCCCCCTATAAATCCCCGGTTAAAGCAGGCTCGGTAGGATTGTATGCACTCTTCCCTAACTATATAAACATCCCCCCTATAGGGTTGGAGGTGGGTTGGTGGGCCACGCACCGTCCTCGAATAAATCCCCCAGTGGGAAGGCTCCGGTAGGGTTGTATGCACTCTTCCCTAGCTATATAAACATCCCCCCTATAGGGTTGGGGGTGGGTTGGTGGGCCACGCACCGTCCTCGAATAAATCCCCCAGGGGGGAGGCTCCAAAAATAAAAGTTGTATCCTCTTCCCTAGGTATATAAACATCCCCCTTTAGGGTTGGAGGTGGGTTGGTGGGGCACGCATCATCCTCGAATAAATCCCCCCAATTGGGAGGCTCCGATAGGGTTGTATACACTCTTCCCTAGTTATATAAACATCCCCCCTATAGGGTTGGGGGTGGGTTGGTGGTCCACGCCGCCCCCAAATAAATCTCCCCCAGTGGGGAGGCTCCCAAATTTTGAATATTGGATGAACTCTTCCCTAGTTACATAAACATCCCCCCTATAGGGTTTTTGGTGTCTTGGTGGGCCACGCTTGTCCCAGAATAAATCCCCCATCGGGAGGCTCAATAGGGTTGTATGCACTCTTCCCTAGTTATATAAACATCCCCCTTTAGGGTTGGGGGTGGGTTGGTGGTCCACGCATAAAATAAATCCCACCTAGTGGGGAGGCTCCAAATTTGTATGTACTCTTCCCTAGTTATATAAACATCCCCTCTATAGGGTTGGGGGGTGGGTTGGTGGGCCACGCACCGTCCCCGAATAGATCCCCCCCCCATCGAAGGCTGGTAGGGTTGTATGCACTCTTCCCTAGTTATATAAAAACATCCCCCTCTAGGGGTTGGGGGTGGGTTGGTGGGCCACGCACCGTCCCCTCAATAAATCCCCCTAGTGGGGGGGCTCCTAGGGGTTGTATGCACTCTTCCCTAGTTATATAAACATCCCCTCCTATAGGGTTGGGAGGTTGGTTGGTGGGCCACGCACCGTCCCCGAATAAATCCCCCCAATGGGGAGGCTCCGGTAGGGTTGTATGCACAATTCTCTAGCTATATAAACATCCCCCCTATTGGGTTGGGGGGTGGGTTGGTGGGCCACGCACCGTCCTCGAATAAATCCGCCCCAGTGGAGAGGCTCCGGTAGGGTTGTATGCACTCTTCCCTAGCTATATAAACATCCCCTATAGGGTTGGGGGGTGGGTTGGTGGGCCACGCCATACGACCCTTATGTAGTATGATTCAAATTTTAAATTTTAAGTTTTGGGCTGGATGAGATCGTCTCCATGTTTTTACGCACACGACCACAGGTTTTTATGCATAGACGGATGCATATAACTCTATATCCTAATGTGCAAATTTTATGAGTTTCAAAAATTTTCAAAAATATATTCACAATGGATCTTGAATCGTGCGCAAAAATATCAGGAGTTCAATGGTGAAAACCGTTTTTGAATCGAATGTTTTGTTAAGGAATTATTGCGAAAAAATAGAGGAGATTTAGATGGGATGCAAGCCTCCATGCATGCGTCAGATTGTGTTAGCCCATGTCAGGTGCTGTTTAGTGGAACGTCCAGCTCGCGGAAAGATTTTTATGCGGCAACGAACTGATTTTAATTCACTCAAACAACTGGTTTGTATGCATTGTCGCGATAAAAACGTTTGTACGCAGTCTGACATGAGAATTTACGTGTCCAGTCTGCTGGGTCCGTATCAGCATCTGGGATGTACGGATGGTGCATCACGTGGCTTGCTGGTGTGGCTAGCTTGATGTGGGGTGGTGCGGTTGGGATGGCTGGGGCTTCCCCTAAGCAATAGGAAGCCCTAAGCTCCCAATAGCCCTGCCCTATATATATATATATATATATATATATATATATATATATATATATATATATATATATATCAGCACTCAAAATATATGTGAGACAGTGAGCATGTGCTGAATATATATATAAATATTATGTACTCAAAATATATAATAAATAAGAAAAACTCTGCTTTTTTATTCTTTTCACGTCAAGGGTAAAATGGTCTTTTCACAGCTCAGTTAACTGCCCAGATTAGACGGAAGGCCAAATAGCTAATAAAATTTTGTTTCGAGGCCATAGAGCTAAATTCGTTTGAGAAAAGACCAAATACCTAAACGGGAGTTTTTTTCAGGGCCATAGGCCTAATTCTCCCAAATAAAAATGCCATTTGCTACGCACGTCAGATTGGCTATTAATTCCGAGTCTTCAGCATGGGATCGTGGAAACTCAAATATACTCCTCCGTCCTACAACAATCTTTTTTACAACATCCATCTAAGTACATGGATTAACATTTTCCACCAAAAAACAAGAACATGCACCCACAGCACAAAAGTGAGATACCGGCCGCTGTTACAGGCTTTTTGTGCAGTCCCAACAAATTTTCCACCCAGCGTCAAAATACCAGCCATTGTTTTGTTCAAAACCAAGACTAACCTACACATTCCTCTATCGCCTCCCACTTGCAATTTGGATGCCTATTCACAGCATACAGCTTGATATTCTGTCTTCAGCTTCTCCCATAGACACATCATAAGCCTCGGGGTCTGGTAATGGGCAAGAACGTAGTCAGCGTCGCATCCTTCATTGTAGAACCGGTCATCAGTCACAATGTTAACTTGCTTCCCACTGTTCTTGTACTGTTGGATCCAAATCCCCATTGCCACGTCTTCAAGTTTGAATAGCTGAGACAGCAGCAAGATCAATCCAGAGTTGCATCAATGCCTAACAAATAACACTATGAGAAACCTGTGAATATATGTTGCTGGTTCATTTCCTACCTGAAGAGTCAGTTCCTGGTGGCCTTGGATTACAAACTCTGCGATGTCACGTGAGATTATGTATCCGGGACCATGAGCCCATGGCGGGTACATGTCGAAAGGCCATTCCTGTATTTTTCATGGGTGTGAAAAGCAATTGAAACAAACAGAATCTCTATGCAGGATAAATGGAGTAGGCAATACCTTCCGACTGATGAACCATTTGCTATCCTTCTGTGGGGGTGGGGAAGATTGGAAAGAAATAAGACCATAAAGAAGACCATCGAATTGCTCTTCTTCAGGCTCGAGATCACTTCATCGATCCTAACAAAAAGCATCGTCATCCGTTTTCATGATGTACTTTGCAGGAACAATTTTTGTCTGCAAAATAGAAATAGACGAAAAAGAAGGCTATGTTAAATTTTTAATAGGATTTGCATACATTTATTCTAGTTCTGCTGACATATGGAACTTAGAAAGGTGCTAAATGCCAGCATTTATTTTAGTTCTCGTGGTATAGGAGTTTCGAAAGGTGCTAAATCAATACAACACTAATAAACAGATAAAAATCCGATACAAACGAAATTCCAACTTTTTCTGCTGATCAAGTAGCAAGGCAGCAATAGCTTGTGCAGGGTGGTGGTCTCAACGTTTTCATTTCAATTCGTTAATGCCTATATCTATATCTTAGTTTTTTAACTGTACTTCTTTAAAGGGTAACATATGATACAGATGGACCAAGAATTCTGATAACAAATAAGTATTGGAGCACAGAAACAAATCCACCACTAGTTTTAACAGACTATTTTTTTTTTGCAGGGTTAACAGATTACTAAATTGATTGCACCCAAAGCCACAATATACTGATATTGCAAAATTATAGCTCGGAGAAAGCTAAGTCTTAGTAACACAATTACTAAGAACTTACTGAATCAAAAATTTTACCATCTGAATCATCCTCAACACTAAACAGTCGGGCACCTACCATTTAGCCATTATTCAGATGAAACAGACATTTAAACGTGATAAATGGTTGATTAAACAGAAATGGTGTACAGGGTTGAGTTAAGACAGCGTTTAAACGGGATAAACAACCATTTAGGAGAACAGTGTCCTCAAATTAGATTATCGAAACAAAAATATAAAAAAGATTTCCACAAGCAAAGGGTCAGCTGTAAGTTTAAAATCAAGCAAAATAAAATGTCACAACTCAATGAATGCTTTCAAGATAATGTTGTATTCATTCAATAGTGGCATCAAGCTTCGTGGCAAATGGTCAAACAATACTGTAAAGGCTTCAATTGAATAGTAATTTTTGTTGCTTGGTTATGGAAGCACAGGAACGCATGCTTCTTTTGGGGGGGGTGGGCTCTCTCCTAATTTCAATGTCATTATGCAAGATTTAGAGGATGAGGCCAAGTTATGATGTATGGCAGGGACAAAAGGCCTCAGTAGCATCTGGCCATAGATGGACATGTATTTGGTTTCATTGGCTAGAGACTTTTACTAGAACCTGCCCTTATGGGCATGTATGAGTCATCTTAGACTCCCTCTCTTCCTAATATAATGATGTGAACTCTCCTGCGCATTCAAGAGAAAAAATGCATTCAAGATAAGGTGAAATAGTTCTTATCACCAAAAAGCTCACATCCACATATAGTGGTGAGATGGTTAAAACTCTGAAGAGTCAAAAAGTAAAGTTTTCATGAGGTGAAAGCCTGAAAAAGAGGACATACCCCAAAAAATGCAAATTGATATGGTCTTCAAAGTGATCAAAGTATAGTAGTCAACAAAGGGCATCACTTGATATCACCATATAATTGAGCTTCTCTCCATAACTCCATATTGACTTGCTTATTCTTATGCTGCAGTTTAGGCATAAAGATAGATGACGTAAATAAAAGTTGAGTATATCACATCAAGAATAACTGAACAATATGGAAAGTAGATCAGACAACATTCCTAGTTATATGCAAGGAGAGAAGGTATACATTTCAAGAATACAAAATGAATGTGACTCTTGTCATAAAGAGCATTTGTAATGCATGCAGATGTGCTCGCATACTTTGGAGCTGGATTAGAGGTAGTGCACCTGACAGATGCGAAATGGAAGTATAGTATATGTTATTTCAACTTATCCTCTATGGGTTCTTTTTTTTTTTTTTTTAGAAGTTTCATCTTATGCAACAGTCTTTACAAATTCAATTAATCTTGCAATTTCAAGTAAGGAAGAAAGAAGAGTTATCATATCGGGACATTGATGAGAGTATCCAATTCTCTTCAGGAATTTTGATTTTGATTTTGATTTTTTTATGCAAAGGGTACATAACACTTTAAGATGTAAGAGGCAGCAAGGGATGAAAACAGATTTCCAATCTATTTCATCTCTGTCCTCCTTTTTTTACCCCTTTCCAAAAGTAGTATCAGTTCTTAGCTATTTGTATAATCTTGAAATGCACAAACAAAGCATTCCCAAACAGAATATAAAAAAAGGTTGCAACATTATGTTCTGTCAAGGGCCTGGGCGTCCAGCAATGGTGGCCCTTGGCTCCTCAACTCATAGCTTGAAGAAGGTAATGGTGGTGCCAGGGTTTTTGCCTGACTACCACAGCAGGGGGGTGAGATTGAGAGCAGCAAAGGATAGAGGTTAGGGATAACTTCTTGCTTGATTCATTCTTCACGGTTCCACAGATACAAATAGCGCCAGCTCTCCATTCAATGCTGGCCATTAACTCTCTAACCTTCCAACTACTCCTTAACTGCTATTAATAGCTAAAACATTCAGCCGCCTAATGCTGGCCATTAATCTCTAGGCCTTCTCGGGCTCCTGCTGCTGGGCATGCACGCCCTTGGGGGGTGCTTTGACTGTTCCTCGTGTCTTGGGACGGCGGCTGTAGTGTCGCCCCCACATGACATCTCTCCCCCCCTCGACGAGCAGCTCGTCCTCGAGCTGGAAGCTTGGATAGCGCTCGGTGAAGCTGTCAATGTCTTCCCAGGTAGCCGAGGCCGCAGGCTCGCCTTGCCAATGGATCAGGACTTGGCAGACACCACGGACCAGCCGAGTGCGCGAGGCACGTTCTGGTACTGGCTGTGTGGCGCCATTGTGTGTAGGAGGCAGAGCCGGCGGCATGGCAGGAGGGGTGCCCACGAACTTCTTCAGGAGGCCAACATGAAAGACATCGTGCAGCCTGGCGCGGGGAGGAAGCTCGAGGCGGTAGGCGACGTCATTGATGGTGGCCGAGATACGGTACGGCCCATAGAACTGAGGCCGCAGCTTCCCTTTGGTGACGCCGTGGAGCGAGGCTGGGGCGCGATGGCGAAGGCGAAGCCAGACCCAATCGCCGACGCTGTAGCGGACGTCGCGGTGATGCTGGTTGTAGAACCGCTTGTAGATGTCCTGAGCTCGGCCAGCAGCTCATCACGTTCCGCCATGCTCTTGGCCACCGCCGCCACCCTGGTTTCGCCAGGTTCATAGGAGCGGATGGAGGGCGGTTCGCGGCCATAGACGATCTGGAACGGCGTGGTCTTGAGCGCGGACTGGAAGGCAGTGTTGTAGATGTACTCCGCCCATGGCAGCCAACGCAGCCACTGGCGGGGACGATCACCTGTTATGCAGCGCAAATACACGATAATAACTTTGTTAGCTGCTTCAGTCTGGCCATCAGATTGCGGGTGGAACGCAGTGGACATGTGAAGCTTGATGCCTGTAAGGCGCATCAGCTCCTTCCAGAAGATGGAGGTGAACACTGGGTCTCTGTCCGAGACAATGGACTGTGGCACACCGTGCAGGCGCACTATGTCAGAGAAGAAAGCTTGCGCCACTGATTCTGCTGAGTAGGGGTGAGCCAAGGGGATGAAATGACAGTACTTGCTGAACCGATCAACAATGGTGAGGATGACAGACTTGCCACCCACGGGCGGCAGAGCCTCAACAAAGTCCATCCCAATGTCTGACCATACTGCTGAGGGTATTGGCAGAGGAAGAAGAAGACCAGCTGGGTGCAGGTGCTCTGATTTGTAACGCTGGCAAGTGGCACACGCGCGCACATAGTCCTGGACCACAGCGCGCATGTTTGGCGAGTGGAAGTCGCGGCGGAGTCGATGGAGTGTCCGCTGGATGCCCTCATGGCCATCATCATGTACTGCAGCAAGTTCCTGGAGTAGAGGGGCGCCCGGCGGGATGTAGAGGCGCCCCTGGAATGCAACCAGGCCATCAATGAGGGACCAGGGAGCCACACGCTGGGAAGAGGTGATCTCCTCCTTGATGACGACCAGCGCGGGGTCCTGATCATTAGCTGGCCGTAGGCGTTCGATGAAGTCAAAGCGTGGCCCGGACAACGCCAAGACCGCTGCTTCCTCGGTGTCCCGGCGCGACAGGGCATCAGCCACTGTATTGGTGCTGCCTGTCTTGTACTCCACGGAGAAGTCGAAGCCCAGCAGCTTGCCCACCCAATGGTGGCCAGCCGCTGATCCAAGAGGAACTTGAGGCTGAAATGGTCAGTGCGTACCAGAAAACGACGGCCCCAAAGGTATGGCCTCCAGTGGCGTATGGCCAGCACCAAGCCAATCAGCTCCCGCTCATAGGCCGCCAAGTATTGATGTCGAGGAGCTGCAGGTCGGCTGAAGAAGGCGATGGGGTGCAAGCGCACAGGCTCAGTCGCGGAGTAATACCAGGTTGTCAAGGGCCTGGGCGTCCAGCAATGGTGGCCCTTGGCTCCTCAACTCATAGCTTGAGGAAGGTAATGGTGGTGCCAGGGTTTTTGCCTGACTACCACAGCAGGGGGGTGAGATTGAGAGCAGCAAAGGATAGAGGTTAGGGATAACTTCTTGCTTGATTCATTCCTCACGGTTCCACAGATACAAATAGCGCCAGCTCTCCATTCAATGCTGGCCATTAACTCTCTTAACCTTCCAACTACTCCTTAACTGCTATTAATAGCTAAAACATTCAGCCGCCTAAGGGCATGTACAGTGCGTCTTTTTGAGCCGTCTGTATGCGATGTATTTTGCAGAATGGTCCCTCCTGAGCTCGGAGACGGCTGAGCCCGTCGTATCGCGAGACGACGCGGATGGCTCGTGCTCCAAGGCTCGAAGCCACCAAATCGCCGCGTTGTACGTAGGCTCGTCGACGAGAGTGGATCAAGTGCGCCTTGCGCCCCCACGCTCCTCGCCTCGTGCGCATCCATCTCTTCTCCGCACTGTGCCGCCGCTAGATGCAAGTAAGAGAGCTCGATATCGTCCGTGAAGGAGAAGGCCCGGCGCCGGGGGAGGGCTTCTTCCACCGATGGTCACGGTAAGCAAGAGCCTAGGGCGAACCAGCGAAGGGCGACGGGTTGATTGAATCTGGCCTCGCGATTCCTTTGCCTCCTGTAGCATCCTGTAGGCCGCGGTGAGAAGCATGTGCTCATGGTGTTCATGGAGGTTCTGTGGTTCAGCTGCAGGAAGGGCCTGATGGCAGGCGGCCCGTGTGCACGAACGCGTCCTAGCAGAGGCAGATGCTAGCAAGAGAATAGAAGTGTACACAACGTGTTCGACACTATGCCCAAACGGAATGTAATTAGCTTTGATCAATTATTTATCAAATCAAATAGCAACATAGTGGTATACAAAATAGTATTCATGATTGATCTTATCTCCATGTAAAGCATTAAATAGCTTATAGACAACCCTCCATCTATGGATTGTATGACCTGTCTTTTAAGTTGTCTGTATACTAAATTTAAGACTTTTGTAGACGATCCCCTGTGCGTGGGTTGTACATGCCCTAATGCTGGCCATTAATCTCTAGGCCTCCTCGGGCTCCTGCTGCTGGGCATGCACGCCCTTGGGGGTGCTTTGACTGTTCCTCGTGTCTTGGGACGGCGGCTGTAGTGTCGCCCCCACATGACATGTTCTCTACTACTTTTATTCTAAACATGGGACCAGTCCCTATTCAGAGGAGTTGCCGCTTAGGCTCTTACATGATGAAACTATTCAGAAAATAGAGGAATAATTTGGCTATGAAGATGCAAGAATATGCAAGTGGTTCTTTACCAATCCAGTAGGGTGTCTCAACCAAAATGAAACTGGTTCAAAAGACAAATAAAAACATTGTAATGTACTTGAGGCAAATAAAGTGAACTTACAAGACCAGTGAAAAACCGGACTACTACATTGCCTGAGCGAACAGCCTCATACTGCATCCATGTTCGCCTCACAGCCATCCGCCCGCTTGAAGTTGTTTCCAGTAGAGAAAACACCAACCAGCAGAAAAGTTTCCTTCTTTGGCAGAGGTGGGGCCTTCAAAACTGCAACACTAGCCATGTCTATATCTTCTGAAACTGGTAACCCATTAGCCAAGAATGACAAGAGCTCCAAATCACCAGAAACCTTGACTTCTGCTACCAACCATGGCTCCGACCTCTATAAAAAACCTAATAGCTTTCACAATTATGTAATACTCAATTACGCACAAAAAGTGAAGTATGCAGTCTTTTGTTTTGCAAAAGTTCACCTCTCTATAGGCAAATGATGTCTCATGCCGCCCATTTACCGTCAAATGGAACCCCTCTACACCAGCCCACAGTATTACTGTAAAAGGCTCTCCTTCAACAATTGAGAAACTGCCACTTAACTGAGCATGTCCTTTTGGACTCTGCCAATCTTCAGGTTGGTTCCCAGTAACATTTACCACAGTATTGTTATTCTCCTGGACGATCCTCTCACCCACTTTCTCATTGCAATGAACAAGGCCATCAACTGGACTGGTCAAACTCAGAAGATAGAATGTCAAGTATAAGTACGAGCAGAGGCTATAAACAACACAAGAAGTGTTCAGGAACTAAAATCCTATAGACAAATATTTAGTTGTCAACAGTAAGATACTAAAGAACATGATAAAGGATACTAGAACAAAAGCATCAGATCGATTACTGAAAAATGGAGAACCTATTATAAATGGATTTTGCAGGCAGTAATTGGCATCACTAGGGCTATCTAATTAACACATCAAAGTTTGAAATGCAAATATTTTTGAAGGAACTCATTTATATAAAATACTTATAAGCACCATTAAATCTCAAGAGAAGTATAAATTCTTCATGAATGCTATTTTTTTATAAATATAGACCAAAAATCAAGAAACACCGAAAATTTACTGTTCACCAATTCATGTCCAGTTTTGCAGCATTCCCTTAGGACTACAATAGACGTCTGTAACAGTTAACAGCTCACCATGTTAGTCAACTGTCATTACTCATTAGGAGCTAATCATGATTACCTTGCCATAGGTTACCACATGCTTCCAATGGACCTAGCACATGGAGAATCTACTAACATCTTTTTTCTTGGTCACAGTAGCATATGCATATTATTATAGTGATCTACACATCATTACTCACAAGTGTCACATCACATTACTCATCAAAAGTGAGTGTTAGCTGTACTCTGTAGCTAATCATAATAACGAAAACCATCCAAAATGGAGGATGATATCAACAAATAGGTCCACATTAGCACCTTGTGCAGTTGAAGTTTGATCACTAGCAGATGTGCCTTAAGTAAGTTTACCTATTTTTTCCCATTCATAAAAAGATTTGCAATATAACTATCTCAATCACACCAGAAACATTCCTAATTCAGAAATAAAGTCATGACTATCTTAATTGGCTCCACAAAGGAAACACCCCCACACTCGTATACTCTCGCATCTATTTGACTACAGTATGATGATAGGAAAGGCAGCATCTCATGGGCTGCAATTTGCATATTTATAAATATTTTATTGATTATAGCATTTGACTATGATTCATACACTGTAGACAAATTAATTTCTTATTGCTTGGACCTTTTGAAGAAAAAAGTTCTGAAGTACTCCCTCCGTTCCACATTATAAGACATTTTGGTTTTCTAGATATTCCCTCCGTCCCCAAATTATAAGTTATTCCAAGTTTCTAGGAGATTCAAAGCATCTCAAGTTTAACCAAAACTAGAGAGAATTACAAAAATTTATGACATCAAATAAGTATACTATGAAAATATAATTAATGAAGAATCTAATGATACTTATTTGTTACCATAAATGTTATTATTTGATTATATAAATACGGTCAAACTTGAGATGCTTTGACTCTTCAGGAATGTTGGATTGAAATGACTTTAAATTTAGGACTGAGGGAGTACATTACTTTAACTATGTATCCAGACATAGTGCATATCTAAGTGCATAGCAAAAGCTAAGTATCTAGGAAAGCGCCTTTATAATTTGGCATGGAGGGAGTACAAATCAGTGCTCAAATGCACCCAAATTTTTTAGTTTACTTCCATGAGACATTTAAGCTATGCAGACCCTTAAACCCTGAGGCAGACCATCTAAGTCCTGATTCCTGAACCAAGTACTAACCCTAACATAGTGATAGGAATGAGTCAATCCATAAACGAGGAAACTACTTCTTTCAGACAATTATGGCTACTTCAGGTGCAATTACTACTTCGCATATTCTTTCACATTAAGCATGTGACAGTCCCTAAGCTGAGATTAAGACACATCAGTACCTTGCATTCTACCAGTAAGCATACGAGCAGTACAGGCATAAGCAAGTTAAAAATACTTGTCCTAGATAAAACAAACTAGTATATTTGCAATCCTGCCACCAGACATGCAGATCAAAGTAAAGTAAGACAGTTAACCTTCGCTGCAAGCTGCTATTGCTGCTGCCGACATCGCCAACAGGTGGGCACCGCTCCCATTCCCCCCACCCCTCCTCTGGCGTCCAGGAATTCTGCTCCACCACCATCCCCGCGGCTCCCAGGCTCACATTGACGTGCAGCACAACCTCGCCGTTCGCACCCAGCATCTCCACCCAGAACTTGGCCGCCCCCTCCCTGGGAACCCCGACCACCGTCACTGCCGCGCCCTCCGCGAGCCCGCAGGGGGAGTCTGGCTCGTCCCGCGCGCAGATCCCTCCCACGGACGACAAGCAGCGGGGTCCTTGGGGACGCCCCTCCTCCTCGCTTGCCGCGGCGGCTGCGATAGCCTCGATGAGGTTCCGCCAGGCTTCCGCTGCCTCAAGGACGCCTGCAGCGGTTCCCGGGAGAGCGTCGGAGCGGCAGAGGAGCGGGCGGAGGAGGCCCCAGGAGAGCTGGGCAGTGGAGTTGGGAGCGGGAGGGTAGAGGTCGGAAAGGCCAGGGAGGCCGGGGATGAGGTCGGCGATCGGGCCATTGGGTGCGGTGCTGGGGGGTGGAGAGGGGGGCGACGGCGAGAGGAGGAAGAGCACGACGGCGAGTGTGAGGATGAAGAGTACGCCGGAGCATTTCCTCATCGCTGCGACTGCGAGTGATTGGCGAGGGCCGCGGAACGGCTGAAGGCGAGTGCTGGTCCTCTATCTCGACTACTTCGAGCGTCGGTCGACTTACTCGAGTAGGCCAATTTGTATGTCATCATCATCATTTTAAAATTTAAAATTCTCTTGACTAAAATATAAGTAGTTTTCAGTCGACTAAAATCAACATTTTAAAATTCTCTTGACTATTTTTAATATATAAATCAACACTATTTTGATGTGGCCGTCAATTTGTATGTCATAACTTTCGTTCATTGCATTAAAAGTAAGAGGCCATGTTGCCACCACGGTCTCTTAACATAGCTTTGATAGTCTAGTGAGTCCTAGTGAGTCCTAGTAAAGCTTCTAAGTGGCGTATTTTTTTTAAATGTGACCCTTGGGACATGGAGATTTCTTTACTATTTTATTGAAATTTTATTTTACATAATAAATTTCATTCTATTTACATTACATAATATAGCAAAATTTAAAATATAATTAAACTAAACTAAAGGATAAACAAAATACAATCTACTAAAAATAAAGTAACACAAAAAATATACATCTAGATTTTTTCTATATATATTATTTATTTTAAATGCTTTATATCTAGCAAATTGTAAAGTAAAACAACATAATAGACTCTGGATTCTCCATTTAATTCAAGAAAAAAGAGAAATTCTTATTCATAGAACATCAATGGATGTTGTGTCTGATATGGTTTTTATGGTTTAAATCATTATGTTTCTATTTTTGTCTTACGCTTTATCTTCTCACGGTATCGATCCATCACTCTCATTGAAACTATTTACTACACATCTGAACTCTTAGCAAAAATGCTAGCATTGATTAGTTGTTCTTATCTTGCATGCTTTTCTTTTTGTCTTCTTCTCTTAAGAGTATAGCATATGCATGCGCTCATGCATACTTTTCTATTTGTCTTTTTCTTGAAGAGCATAGCCCATGTACGCTCTTTTCATTGTTCTAAGTGGTCTAGTACATGGATTTAAATTTTGCATTATTTATAAGTTAATGTATTATGTGTGCATGTAAACTTAGGAACATAATATAATATGTTTTTAAGAAAGTTACAATCAAGTACACAACATAGGAACATGATGTTGCATTCGTGATGCTTTGCATATTTATTTTTGAAAAAGTCTATATCATCCTCTTAACTATGAGGGGTGGAATACTTAACCCTCTCAACTAACTATGAAATCCGTTTTTCTACCCCTGAACTTTTAAAACCGGTTAAATTACCATCTAAATCGGTTTTGAACGGTGTTTTTGCTACAGTAACATGGTTTTGTTTTTTCTATTTTTTATTTATTTTGATTGAATCTTTGAAAAATTATAGTAAATCATAGAAAATCATAAAATAGAAATCTAATTTTATTAGACTCCACATGAATAGTATCGGTATTTCGTGAAAGCACCAACTAGTAAATTTATAGATGCGTGTTTATGGTCGGATGGTTCGCTAAGAGGACACGGGGAGTATACTGATTCGGGCGTGAGGCCCTACGTCCAGTTCGAAGGGATCGTGTTACTTAGCGGTGGTTCGTAGTAGGAGTTACAACCCGTTCGAGAGAGGGAGAGGCTCCCAAGTCTCTGATTGAGCGTGGTGCCAATATCATGGCATATGCGTGGTGTATACGATGGGTTCGGGAGTCTTCTTTTTGTGGGGTGGCTCGCCCTCTCTTTTATAGATGAAGGAAGGGAATGGCCTTACATACTTCGTAGAGAGAGTATGGGCGTGCCGTGTAGAGAAAGAAAGAAAAAAGGACTATGGTGGAGTGGCTCATCTGCCTTCCTGGGGTCAGGGCGTCCTTCTTTCTTGCGTCATACGCGATGATCAATGTCGGTCGCCGGTGTGGTCGCGTCGCCAGAGTGCTTGCCCATGCCTTTACAAATGACGCTGAGGTTGAGCAGTTGATTGAAGCGCTTACATATTGCCGGAGTTAATGACGCCAGACGGCATGGGAGTGGGGTTGCGGCGGATGGGTTATTCGGCCGCCAATCGGAGGAGGTGATTAGACGCCGAGCCATGCCCTGCCTCTGATTAACAGTGTGGTCAAGAACCGGGCCACGCCCTGCTCTGGTTAATAGTGCCGCTGGCATCCGTCGTCATACCCCCGTGCGACCAACGTGCGGTCAAGATGCTTCGTCCCATACCTGCCGCGCAGCCTTGACGGACGGAGGACATGGCTTGATCGGTCGTGGTTGTAGTGAGGTCACGGCCTAAGCGTGGGCGCAAGCCTCGGGTCGCTTTCTTCGCTAAGACGCCCGCTGGTCGTATGCAGCCGCGGCCTCCCCTGGTATCGACCCCGAGTCCTTGGTCCGGCAGGGGGAGCGTGCGAGACGTGCGCCACGAGGGTCGTGCTGGTTTTCGGTCGCAAGGCGCAAATCGCTTGCCGGGCCTTTTGTCGCGGTCCTCTATTGGGCGTCAAGCCGATGCCAAGCCCACTAGGTCGCCTTACCGTTAAAACCGCACGTGGGCCGTTATTAGCAGCTTACTTAGCTTCATTTAGCCGGGGCCCAACAGGCCGGGTTGTTTTGCCCCCGACAACGCCCCCCCGAGTCCTTGCGGGTGTAGGTCCACGCCCCAAGTGGGACTTGTCGCCCTGGTCGATTCGATTTTTCCCCCGGTGGGTGCGCTGTAAGCGCACCCAGTGGGTGTAGCCCCCGAAGTCCCTCGCGGTGTGGGTCCGCGCCCGCAGGGACTTGTCGCCTGGGTCGATTTGATTTCTCCGGTGGGTGCGAAGCCACTTCGCCGGATAACCCCGTCTCTCGGGACGTGGGCCACGTCCCTGGCAGACCGAAGCGCTTGCTTCGGTAGTGGAGTCGTCGGTTTCGGACGCGTGGCCGAACGGTTCGCCCTCGCCCATAATGACGCCTTTAGACCATCGGCAGCCGATGGGGCGCATCGGCCTGCCGAGCTTCCGGAGCTGCGCGCCAGACTTATCCGGGGAGGCGCGCGCACGCCGCGCCCGCCTCGAGCCCGGCGTCGGAGTTAATGACGGGGCGAGGAGGCGGGCGTTTGGGCGGGGAAGGCGAGGCCTTCCCATGTGGTCGCGGCGACCCTTGGGGTCTCCATGGCTTCTATAAAAGGGGTCGTGGAGTACGACCTCCCTTGCCCTTGCTTTTGCAGTCTTTGCTCTGTCTTCCCGCTCCCACTCTTCTTTCCTGCTCCCCCCTCGTTCACCGTCGGCCATGGAGAGGGTGCACCAGCGAGAAGGGCCAGGTCAGAGGAGTCGGTGGGATCGCCGCCTCACAATGTGCGCTGTTGAGGGGATCACCGGAGGCCGGCGGCACCATACCTGCCGGATCATGTCGGTGGGCTACGTCACCGGCCCCTCCCGGCGGCGGCGAACTCAGGTCCGCTCCCCCGGCGGCGCCGGCGCCGCTCGCCTCTGGGCGGTGGTCGAGCCGTCAGCCCTCCGCTTCCCGCGAGGGGGACGCCTCGAAGCGCATTGCCGCCCTCGAGGCGGTGGTGGCGGCGCTCGAGGAGGAGAACCGCACCACCCGCCAGCAGCGGGAGGAGGCGGATCGCTCCCCGCACCGGTGAGGGTTTTTTCATTTGCTTTTCGTTTTTTTCGACACTTCTCCGTCTTGACGTTTTCTCCGTGTTCCCACAGAGGCCCTGGCGGAGATGGAGGCCATGGCGGTCGCCGGGACCGAGCTCAGCAACCTTGTCCACGCTCCTGCGGGCAACGTCCGTGAGCGCCTCGAGATGGCGCAAGTCAGCGTCATCGCCTCGATGGTGCGCGCGATCCGCCGGGGCGCGGTCGTCGCGCTTGCGATGGCGGAGGCGCACACCGATGTCGATCTGACCGACGTTGCTGTCTTGCCCGCTAGCGAGTCCCTAGAGGACTACGCCGACATGCTCCCGGAGTACGAGGAGGCGGCGGGAGTTGCGGTGGAGCTCTCCCCGGTGGACCAGATCTTCGCCGGGGAGCTGTAGGCTCTGGACGGTGACCTCATCTCCTCCCCCTTTTTCTGAAAAAACTACTCATGCAATTGTAAAGAGAAAAGGGGGAAATAAAGTCTTTTGTTAGTTTGCAAGTTCATGCATCTTTGTTCTCATAATCTTGAAAAAAGAAATCGTAAGAACGATCGCGAGAGAACGAGCAGGCACAATACGGTACGTTCGAGGAATCGACCCCCCTGCGTGCTGGGGGGTCACGTTAGTTCGTTTATTTTGGGGTCGTGATCACGCGCACGTTTCCGGGGGCACGGATGGTCATGCGCGTTCGCCCCCAGGGTTTCTTTTAGGTTAGAGTTTCGAACATTTCTGCCATCGAGCCCCCGGCGCCCTTGCAAACGCGTGGGCCCGATCTGGGGGTCGAGTCTTCTCCCCACGCGACCCTTTTGTGGGGTCAGAGGAGGTGGGCAACGCTGCATCTTCTCTTCGGTTGGGTCGAGATGCAGTGTCCGGTGAGTTGCTAACGGGTAGTTCAAGTGAGGCCCAGGTCTCGGCCTTTTGCGGCGCGCGGCGTGACCAGCCTCATAAATCCAGGTAGTTGATTCGTACTTTTCCCAAGCCGTCCGTGGGCTCGTGGGCTCGATGCCTTTTTCGTAAAAATTTCTGAATCAAAAGACCAACCTTGGACTCGAACACGGCCTGAGAAAGCCCTAATCACTTCGCATGCTCGGAAAATTAGGCCGCTAGTGGGCTTCTTTCTCGGGTCGCCCCTCACTCCGTCGGTCCGGGGCGGCCGTGATCCCTTCGCGGGCAGGCCTGTGAACCCCGGTCCTTATTTTCGGACCTTGTTACATATGACTTAGATTTTTCGTAATTAAGTACAAACTCGTGGTACGAAATTAATACCGGAATTTAACCGTTGCATAAAGCGAATAATGCGGAGTAATTATAACGTGCGCGAGAGTTTAGCCAAGAGGCAAGTTCATGGGTCTACCGATCCTGGCCGAGATCATGGCCATGTGAGCTCGTAGCTGTCGCTGTCGTCATCGCTGCCGTAGTCACTGAGAAGGTAGTCACAGATGCCAAGAAAGTGTAGCAGCGCTTCTGAATCCTGAAACTTGTCGCCATCGGCCGGGATGTTGTGGGTGCCTTGGGATTGACTGTTGTCATCGTTCCTCGGACCGGGTTCAGTGACGACCGTCGTGATGCTGAACGTGGGCGTGTCAGAGAAGCGCTGAGGCTCCTTCTTGGGCCGTGACCGTCGACGATGGGCGTCCTGGTTCTTGTGACGATCCTTCCTCCTGCATCGCATGCCGGAGCGAGCTGACCTGTTGGCGTTGTCGTGCCGGGCCGGGTTGTCGTCGTAGAGGCACAAGTCAGCGAACGACGCGGAGACGGCGTTGACGTCGGTGTTGAGGGGGAGGATACCTAGCGCGCCAACTGTCAGTGTTTCGTGAAAGCACCAACTAGTAAATTTATAGATGCACGTTTATGCTCGGATGGTTCGCTAAGAGGACACGGGGAGTATACTGGTTCGGGCGTGAGGCCCTGTGGCAGAACCACCTAAATTAATACACTCACAAGAGTACTTATCTTTCATTGGACACTAAGTACTCAAAAGACTACTATCGCAACATAATTGGAATTCCTCGTTGAGCCCACCAGGAGGTATCCACACTCAAGAGTTAGCAGCTAGCATCCCTATTACCTGCAACAAGGGGAAATAAAACCCTGAGTACTCAATTGTACTCAGCAAGTCTTACCCGACAGGAGGAAATAAAATGACTCCAAGGGTATGCAAGGCTTATTTGGTTTGCTGGTTTATATTTACAGGAAGCATTACTAATAGTGCATCCTTATATTCAATTTTTAGCAGCCAGGATTAGTTCATTAGCTAACCATTCTAGGTAAGCACCTATGATACTTCCAAGCAAGTGGTAAGCAATCAGGGCCATTTTTATCCTTCTTCCACCTTCCATTTCTTACTACGTTGCCAGAATAAAGCCCTCGTCGTTACCGTTCTCAGAACGGTGATTCGCGAATCAATGTGCCCAGCTGGGTACCCTGAGACACACTCCTCGCCTGCATCCCAGACACAGACGAGAACAACTTGCTTTCTCTTGCCCGGGGCTCCAAGTCCCCGTCCTAACTGGGATTCCAAGTCCCGATATTCCCGGCCCGGCCGTAATGCGGTGCAAGGACATCCAACCCAAAAAGAAAATATATGTATGCACCACCCTATATATAGTCGGTCCGGATGGAGCCGGAACCCAAGATAAGAGAGAGCAAGCCTTCCGAGATCCCATAAACAAATATGCGTTCGGGATAAGGAGATCTGTGACTTGACCTTCAACCCTTAGCAACGATCGGTCCTTAACCGACTCAGGCGGGACAATGCAACCAACAAGACAAGTCCATCCAATCCATCATACCGTACCGCCCGGTCTCCATTTATTATCCATATATATATATATTCCATGAGGTAGTAACATGGTAATAATATTATAATCCTATCTCTCGCGAGTGACAGGAAATCACTCGACTTCTACCGGCAACCTGTAGCATAGCAAATCTACACGATCCTATCATTCTAGTAGGACTCATAGGATAAGGATATATATGCAAGTGGGTTCCATTCAACTCCTCAAAACTTAATGCAACATATATATTATAAAGTGCAGAATAATAGGGGTTATGAACCGGGGCTTGCCTGGGTAAAAAATAACCAAACGTTAGTATTCCATCTTTGCAGCAAGTCCACCATGACGTCATCATCCATGCAAACACCAAGTCATCAGGTTGCATCGATCCATCATCGTTCCTATTATGATATGCAACGATGCAACGTATAAATGCAACGGGAAATACATGCGATGCATTTATGCGAAGGCAACAACAACTCTTAAAATAACACACATACAAACTAAGCTAATAGCTAGCTCTAATGGCTAACACAATTAACTAGCCACCTCTTCAACTAGCAAGGTGCTAACTTATCCTACAAGCGCCTAAACTTATAAATTAATATTATGCTTTTATTCCTTTTATGCTTGGTGGGTATTTAGCTATTTTAATAACAATCTATTCTTGAAGCTACAAAAATTATAGAGAGCACATAATAATACAATGAAACTATTGCATAAATTTCAGAGCTAAAGCTATTATCATATTGCCATGACAAATCATTTTCTAAATGGATTTATTAAAGACAAGCATATTAGGACAATTAATACGAACTAGAAACCTAACATAACTACCTAAACGAATTACACCAACAGATAGATCATGATTTTAGGAATCTAACAAAATTGGTTTCACTTTTTTTTTTTGGATTTTTCTTCTATTTTATATTAATTACCAAAAGATCAGCTCAGAATTTAAATTGAAAAACTAATTCTAAATTCTTCAGAAAAAGAAAAGGCCAAAGCGGCCCGGCTCGGCCCATCACGGGCTCGGCCCACGCACGAAGGCGGCCCATGCGGGGAGGACCGCGCGTGCGCTGGCACTTTTGCGAAAAGAACCCTGCATCTCTGACTAATCCGGAAAGCACTATTGGCACTATTGCAACACTCACAAAATTTGCACCTGGCACCCTAAGATTTCCCCTGTCTTCACAACGGGAGGTCCCTGAACACGGCGCGCTCTGCGCGGTGTGGTGGGCGGCGCCCGTGGCTCGGTTGGCCCATCGGGGCGTCGCCAGTGGCCAGCGAGGTGGTAGACAGCCTAACCCTACGACTCGCGCAAGCCTATACTGCCCTAAAGCAACGCAACGAGCTCGTGGCATGGCCACCGCGGTGGCGGCCGTCCCCAAATGGTTTGCGGCGGCAGCGGCCGTTCCGGCCACGTGGTGCCATGGAAAGCGGAGCAGAAGGGCGCCCTAAGCACCAGAGGCTTACCACGGACTCGGCCGTGGGGGTTGGTTGAGGCGGAGAACGGCCAGAAAGGACCCGGCCGCATGCGTCCGAGCGGCACGGGCGGCAACCAGCGACGGCACGACCGTGGCCGCTCTCAGAAGAAGGCAGTAGAAGTTCAGGGCAGGTGCGCACGGTGAAGAGGAGGTCTATGCGAGGCTGTTGGTGCTGTTCAATTGGGCTCTATAGCTTTGAGAAGGCGATGGCTTGGACGAGGCGCCTCGGCCTTAAATGGACCGACGGCGAGGAAAACTCCAAATTGGAGCTTGGCACGGCACCAATCATGGCTATGTGGGGTTGGGAGGATAGCCTGCTACCACGGCTCGTCACTATCTCGAGCAATCGGCCCCAGAAGGTTCGGGCAGCGCGAAAATTAGAAGGAGCAGCCATCGGGGCAGGGGGGAAGGGTGGCAGTTCCTTACGACCCGGCTTGCACGGCGACCTGCGGCGCGACGCAGCACGGGTCACGGCGCAGTCTCCACGGTAGGTAGTAAAGGCGGTGGATAAGGCACGGCGAGGACGGAGACCGCGTGTGCGTGGCACGGTGCAGCAACGCAGCAGCAGCAGACGGCGCACGGGTCAAGGCGGGGCGCGAGCGTGCGGGCGAAGCTAGGCTCGGCGAAAGCACGACGGGGCTGCGAGGAGCGAGTACGGCGTCCAAAGAGCGGCCCGAGCACGGCAACGGGTGGCGGGGCTGCGCGCTGGCGGGCGCGCGGCTCGCAAGGAGCAACAGCAGCGCGGCCGAGTGGCGACCGCCAACAACGCCAAAAGCCAGCCCACGGCAGGCGGGCAATGCCACGGCCGGCCACAGGCGGCCAGCGCAGGTCATGAACTGGCCAAGAGGAGTGGGCGCGGCCCGACACGATCTGTTCAGAGCCACGCGTGGTGACCGCGTCTACGCGTTCCGACAGAGCAAGGCAGAGCTATAGCACGGTTCTTAAAGCGAGTACAAAAACCAAACTATAGCATTTCGGCCCAAACCAAACTTACCACGCCCTAGAGGGCACATCAGGCTACTAACAAGAACTAAAACCCTGGATTACTACTTAACTAGATTTTGCAGAAAACTAGTGCCAACATGGCAGTGCCAACCAGTTTCCAGACTTAGAAAAACACTGCCTCAAGCTGAAACCCTAAACCAGATTGCATTTCTGAGCTATTTGAAAGGCCACTTAGCAAAATTATTTTCCAGTGAAACAAGTTGCATTACCATCTATAAAGTTTGTACATCAAACTTTATTTAAGTATCACATACAAGTTATATATTACTTTTGCTTAATAAAAATTGATCTTGAACCTTAAGTGATATAAAAGAGCAATTAAAACTAGCTTGCGGTTAACAACTTTATTAGCATTTCCAGGTTGCAAAAATTTAACTACGCACTTCACACATGCATTAACATAAAATGATGATGCTTAAAAGATGATTTGGCAAAGGGTTAAGTTCATAACACTGGGGGTGTTACAGGCCCTATGTCCAGTTCGAAGGGATCGTGTTACTTAGCGGCGGTTCGTAGTAGGGGTTACAACCGGTTCGAGAGAGGGAGAGGCTGCCAAGTCTCTGATTGAGCGTGGTGCCAATATCGTGGCGTGTGCGTGGTGTATACGATGGGTTTCGGGAGCCTTCTTTTTTCGTGGAATGGCTCACCCTCCCTTTTATAGATGAAGGGAGGGAACGTCCTTACATGCTTCGTAGAGAGAGTATGGGCGTGCCATATAGAGAAAGAAAGAAAAAAGGACTATGGTGGAGTGGCTCGTCTGCATTCCTGGGCTCGGGGCGTCCTTCTTCCTTGCGTCGTACGCGATGATCAATACCGGTCGACGGTATGGTCGCGTCGCCGGAGTGCTTGCCCATGCCTTCACAGGCGGACGGTGAGATTGAACAGTTGATTGGAGCGCTTACAGTATTGCCCGGAGTTAATGACGCTGTACGGCACGGGAGTGGGTTGCGAAGGATGGGTTATCCGGGCTGTCAATCGGAGAAGGTGATTAGACGTCGAGCCACGCCTTGCCTCTGATTAACAGTGTGGTCAAGAGCCGGGCCATGCCCTGCTCTGGCTAATAGTGCCGCTGGCATCCGTCGCAATACCCTGCACTGACCAACAGTGCGGTCAAGATGCTTCTGTCCCATACCCTGCGAGGGGCGCAGACGGAGAGGACATGGCTTGACTGGTCGTGCTGCAGTGAGGTCGCGGCCTAAGCTTGGGGCGCAAGCCTCGGGCTGCTTTTTCGCGAAGACGCTCGCGAGGGGTCGTGCGAGCCGCGGCCTCCCGGGTATCGACCCCGGGAGTCCTTTGGTCCGGCAGGGGTCGTGCGAGACGTGCGCCCTGAGGGTCGTGCCCTGTCTTCAGGGTCGCGCGGCGCAGATCGCTTGCGGGCCTTTGTCGCGGTCCTCGATTGGGCCGTCGGGATGCCAGCCCACTAGGTCCGGCCTTCGTTAGACCGTCGTGGACCGTTATTAGCAGCTTACTTAGCTTCATTTAGCCGGAGCCCCAACAGGCCGGTTGTTTGGCCCCCGACAAATAGATCTACACATTGAACATATAACATGGTATGTTTTAGCATGAAGTTTTTTATGTAAATTTGGATCTATTTTTTCTATAATTAATTAGAAAAAATTCATTGCCGCAGTTTCTATGGTCCAATTGTGGTGAAATTTTCGTGGTAGGCTACTTATTGTATGCTTGATCTGTAGAAAAATTTTTCATACTCGTTGAATCATATATAACTTAGTTATACATTTGTTTATATTTTTAATAAGCATAAACCTAAATAAATCTATAATTAATTTATACAAGATCCAATGAGCCTGAATTTTTTACTACAGAACAAGCATACAATAATTAGTCCTATAACTAATCTAATGGTGCTTATTTTTTATCTTAAATTTGAATGTTTTCTAATAAATTTAGTCAAAGTCTGAACTGTTTAACTTTAAAACAAAGCGGAATTGAATTCTTTTTTGGATGGATGGAGTAAATGAAGAGTTGTAAATTCCTAAAGTTGCCATTAGCACCTGGGTTTCACGGGTGCAGGGGCGAATGTACGGTAGGTACATGGGAGTACAGCTGTACCCCCAAAATTTCTATAAAATACTAAATACTTATACCCTTTAATACATTATATATGTATAATATATTGTTAAGTAGCAAAAGTCTCAGAGTTTCTTGTTTGCATTGTTGCTTGTGTGCTTTTGAATCTACTGATTTCTTTTTGCTTTTTGTGGCAACAAAAGATTTATGAAACTTGCAAAAATTTTATCCTCAAGATTTCACAAGTACTAATTTGATCATTGCTACTTAATATATGTATTAGATTTGTGCAACGAACAAATTTCCGGTAAGCAAAGAATTCTAGTGAGCTCCCTCTACTTGTTTTGATGTGTAAGCGATAAAGATGTCATTAAATGCTTTCTAGAATCTTGGAATGGCTCGTGAAATTTTTTAGTTTCTATAAATAATTTATAAGATTTAGTTTGTAACTTGTAATAAAAAACATATAACTTGTTTCATTTATGGGTTATTTGGATTGGTGCCATTACAATTACGTAAGTTTAGAGATATACCATTACAATTCGTGTATTTCGAAAACTACCATTACAATTTGAAGTCTCACTGAAGCTTGCCATTAAGTACGTATCCTAGCCGTTTAGGCCCATTGGCAGGCGTATACAGTGCCTCCATATTTACGTATGGACGCACATGCCCCTGGGTGAAGTGGATAAGGCCCACCCTGCCCCATTGCTTCCTTCCCTTCTTCCTCCTCGTCTTGCTCCCTTTCTTCCTCCTCGACTCCGGTAGGGTTTGGTGGTGCCCATTTGCCGCGACTTCCGCCCAAGCAGTGCCGGCCACCTCAACAAATTGCCGCCGTCCTCCTCCTTTCTGCTGCCTTCTCCCACCGCCACTCCCGCATTCTCCACCACCACCACTGCTGCCGGTTCGCCATGGCCAGCCACGACTTGAGCTTTTCTCGGTAGGGTAGGACTCTCCCTCTCATCGACCGTCCTTAGTGTTGGGTGCCTGTGGTGAAGTGCAAGAGCGAGAAGGACAACATCTACTACAAACCTGCCAAAATAGATGTGGTAAATTCTGGTTCGAGGATGCATATGAGCTATACTTGCGTGATTATCGTCCCAATCTATTGGAGAATTCTTCCGTGTCTTTGTTCATGTGGTCCAGCAGCCTGCTGCTAGTATTGAAGGGATCCAGCAGACTAGTGGTGACTTGAAGATGGTTGTAGCTGATTTGAAGATTCAGTTTGCTGACATGAAACTGGAGATTGGGAACCTGAAGAATGAAGTTAGTGAACTGAAAGATGAGGTGAAGAAGGGAAAGAATCCAATTGTGGTAGACAATGTAGTTGTTTTTGTGTTCTTGGCAATGTTTATTGTTCTCCCCGTTGGCTATTGTGTGGAAGAAATGGAAGTGTTGTAATCTAGTTTAGTAATGTTGGGTAGTGTCAGGTTAGATTAGGGTTGCTTTTATGTCCTGTAATGCCCATGACCCAATGACATGTTAGTTCCTATAATGTTTCTTTGCAATATATGAACAAGTTTGGGCACATGTTTGGTATGTAATCAGAGCTGTTTTTTGCAATATATGAACTGGTTCAGAGTTGGATCTTTTAGAAAATTTGGCATGTACATGACAGGAACTAACCAATCCAGAGTTGGATTTTTCAGAAAAGTTGGCATGTACATGACAGGAACTAACCAATCCAGAGTTGGATTTTTAGAAAATTTGGCATGTACATGACTGGAACCAACCAATTCAAAGTTGAATTTCAAAAAATTTGACATGTACATGACAGGAACCAACCAATTCAGAGTTGGATTTTAGAAAATTTGACAGAACTGAACCACAAACTGATTTATAATTCTAGAAACATCTGATTGAAGCATACAAGTTCAGAAAAGATAACAAGTTAACAATCCAGGTGCACAGGCACTTAGCTCACAAGCTAATAAGGTCTATGTTCACAACTACAACTTTGTTCCAGCATTACAAATAAAAGGTTGGACGACACCAACCATTAGCATCTGACAGAATCATACAAGTTCACAAAAGCATAATACTTTCATATTACAAAAGCAATGCAAAAGCTGCTGGCAATGTCTATTTCTCATAGACAAGCTTCCTCAGGCTAGTGACAACAGTTGGAGGAGGGTTTGCTTCATTTTTCTTGAGCTTTTTCTTGATGGGTGTCTTTTTCTTCTTCTTAGGTGCATTATTGTTCCCTTTCTTCCTCTGCACCTTCTGTTTCTTTGCTTGGGAGGGACCAACTTCCTGAGTTGCTGGGGAGGGACCAGCTTCCTGAGTTGGAGCTTCTTTCCTACAAAAGAAAGACAAAATTCATAATTAGTGCATAGGCATGCTACCAAAGCCTGATGAGGGACCGACTTGTTTGAGTCGAGGAAAATACCTTTTCTTAGCCTTTGACCTAGGTGGAGCTCTCTCACCATCTTCTCCAACTTCGCCAGTTGCATGTTTTTGCAAAATGACCAAAGTCTCCACATCTCTTGCATCTGACCTTCTTTTTGCCTGGATTGTTTTCCATGTAGCCTCTAACCCTCTGAGTCTTAGGCCTTCCAGCACCTCTGCCTAGCAATGGTGGGTGCACTGTGAAGCCAAGGTCCACAACTGGCCATTTTGACCTATCTAGGATAGGTTCAATTTTGTTCTCATAAGCTGCCTTGAATCTAGCCACTGAGTAGTACTCATGGACATAGTCTTCAATTTTCAATCCTCTGTTTGAGCAAATCCATGCCAAAGCATGTTTGCAGGGCTTCTGTTGGTATCTGTTAATGCTTACTGAATAATTCCGCAAGCGCACGGATACGTTGTAGCACTTCACCGGATAAGTATACCCAGTTTTAATATTGAACCCAAAGGAAGATGTGTGAGAGTCTTCTAAACTACACTTAACCACCTGAGTAGCAAATAAGGCTGTAGAAGGTAGGGATATAGAGGGGATAACTAAGGTTTCTAATTTAGGCTCATGTAAGATATGATTAGGATGCTTTACTGGGGAATTGGATAAAGGAGCACAGATAAAACTGTAATCCGACTACTAATTATTCTCCTGCTCGGCCTACCGATGGGATAGTGGAATATATAAGATTCAACAGATCTATAAAGTCACCTCCGTGAGCTACCACCAAATCCAGACGATAGGGTACATCTATGAGTAATAAAGTCTAAGCACCACGCTTACACTATGAATACTGCTCTAACCTAAGAGCTGCAAGGATTAAAGTACTCAAAAGGGTCGTAAACCGGTAAAACAAGATAAACAATATTACTTACTTGAACTCAGAAGTCGATTCCAAAGTAATCTCAGATACAAGCCGTAGAGGTAGCACCGACAGGCCAATACTCCTCTAAAACTCTCTCTTTAACTCTATCTCTCTATCTCTAAAGAACTAGCTTCTAGAGGTATAGAACTAGCTCTCTCTTGGAATATTAACTCGAGAGGTCATCCATTCAAGGGACACCTCTCGGGATCCTAATTAGGGTTTCTCGCTAAAGCTCTTCTTCTTCTGAATGGATCCTCTAATTTTGAAGGGTCATTGCTCCATATGATGACGCATTTACCACCGTGAATGGCCCTTCCCACTTGCTTCGTAGTTTACCATGCCCGAATAACCTTACACTGGAGTTGAATAGTAGTACTTTTTCTCCAGGGCTGAAGCTCTTCTTCTTGATTTGCTTATCATGCCACCTTTTGGTCCTCTCTTTATAGATCTTTGCGTTGTGATATGCCTTTTCTCGCCATTCATCTAGTTCCGAGAGTTGCCTCTTTTGTCTTGTCCTAGCAGCTTGTAAATCTATGTTCCACCTCTTGATTGCCCAGTGAGCTTTGAACTCAAGTTCTACTGGCAAGTGACAGGTCTTTCCGTAGACAAGTTGATAAGGTGACATGCCAAGAGGTGTTTTGTATGCTGTTCGGTATGCCCATAATGCATCAGGTAGCTTTTCTTCCAAACAGTTCCCATCTCGTTGACTGTCTTTTGTAGAATGTTCTTGATTTGCTTATTGAAAGTCTCTGCTTGGCCACTCGTTTGAGGATGGTAAGGAGTAGCTACGTAATGTTGGATCCCTTGCTTCATCAAGTACTTACGAAAGTCCTTGTCAATGATGTGAGTTCCTCCATCACTGATCACCATCCTTGGAACACCGAATCCTAGAAATATTGTCTCATGAAATATCTTCTTGGAATTCTTGGAATTTACTGTTTTGCATGGCATGGCTTCTACCCATTTTGAAACATAGCCAACTGCCACTAGAATGTACTCATAGTTGTCTGATTTTGGAAATGGTCTCATGTAGTCAATTCCCCAGACATCAAAGAGCTTTATCTGAAGATTATTGGTGAGTGGCATGGCATCTTTGGAATTGATATTGCCGTGCCTCTGACATGCTCCACATCTTCGGATGAAGTTCCTGGTGTCTTCGTACATGGTTGACCAAAGAATCCACTTTGCCAAATCTTTGCATGAGTTCGGAACGCTCCATGATTACCTCTATATGGTGATGAGTGACATCTTTCAATAATCCGTAGTCCTTTCTCAGTGGGTACACATCTTCGGAGTAGTCCATCGAGCACACTCGAAAGAGGTAAGGATCATCCCATATGTGTAGACGACTTTTGTAGACGAGCTTTCTCCTATTTGTCCCTGGTGGTACATATCCTGCAACCATAAAATCGACAATATTCGCGTACCAGGGATCCGATCTGGAGATAGCATAGAGTGTGTCGTCTCGAAGGGAGTCATTGATTGGTAGTTCCTGCATATTGTTAAACTGCATTCTAGACAAGTGATCGGCAATAGGATTTTCTACTCCCCTTTTATCTTTTATTTCTAAATCAAATTCTTGGAGTAGCAAAATCCATCTTATGAATCGTGGTTTAGCATCCTTCTTAGTGAGCAGGTATTTAAGCGCAACATGATCAGTATAAACAATTACCTTTGCTCCTACTAAGTAAGATCTAAATTTGTCTATAGCAAAAATAACAGCTAGAAGCTCTTTTTCAGTAGTTGCATAATTAAGTTGAGGTCCTGTCAAAGTTTTGCTAGTGTATGCAATTGCGTGATGCCTCTTGTCTTTAGTTTGTCCCAAAACTGCCCCCACAGCATAATCACCTGCATCACACATCAATTCAAAAGGCAGCGACCAATCAGAGGGCTGGATGATTGGTGCAGAGGTGAGCGCCTTCTTAAGAGTTTCAAAAGCTTCTAAACATGCGTCATCAAATTCGAAGGGAACATCCTTAGCTAGCAGGTTTGTTAGAGGTCTAGCAACGTATGAAAAGTTGTGTATAAACCGTCGATAAAAACCTGTATGACCTAGAAAGCTTCGAATTCCTTTAACATTAATGGGAGGAGGTAGTTGTTCAATTACTTCAATTTTAGCTCTATCTACCTCTATCCCTCTTTCGGACACTAGATGTCCAAGCATTATTCCTTCTCTAACCATAAAATGATATTTCTCCCAATTAAGGACTAAGTGCTTTTCCTCACATCTTTGTAAAACCTTATCTAAGTTTTCAAGGCATTTATCAAAAGTTTTTCCATATACAGGAAAGTCATCCATAAAAACTTCCATTATCACTTCAATCATATCAGAAAATATAGACATTATGCATCTTTGAAATGAAGCTGGAGCATTACATAGTCCAAAAGACATTCTACGGTAGGCATAAGTTTCGTATGGATATGTAAAGGTGGTTTTGTTTTGGTCATTTGGATGGATCGGTATTTGATGATATCCCAAATACCCATCAAGAAAACAGAAGAAAGAGTGATTTGCCAACCTTTCCAACATCTCATCAATGAAGAAAAGTGGAAAATGATCTTTCTTTGTTGCCTTCTTAAGCTTTCGGTAATCAATACACATCCGCCATCCAGTGATAGTTCTTTGTGGGATTAATTCATTCTTATCATTCCTAACAACTGTCATGCCTCCCTTCTTAGGCACAACTTGCATAGGGTTTACCCACTCGCTATATGGCACAGGATATATGATCCCTACGTGTAACAATTTTAAGACCTCTTTCTTAATAACTTCTCTCATTGTATTATTCAACCTACATTGTGGTTCTCTAGAAGGTGTTATCTCAGGGTCTGTAGGGATGCGATGGGTGCAAAGAATAGAACTAATTCCTTTAAGATCTTAGAGTGAATAGCCAAAAGTGGATCTATGCTTCTCTAGGACTGTAATCAATCGAAAAGTTTCCTCCTCGGAAAGTTTATCACTTATAATCACAGGAGATTCTTGATCATTATATAGAAAAGCATATTTAAGACCAGAAGGCAAGGGTTTGAGTTCTATGGGAGGCTTAGGTGGTTCCTCAAACTCATCTAGAGGGTCAGGTTCTAGCGTACTATCTCCTTCCTCATCTAGTGGTTCGGAATCATCTTTGGAATCTGGTTCGAGAAGAGATTCAAACGTTTGTCTCTAAGACTTCTTCTATAGGATCAAGCTTAGGAAGTGGCTCTATCTCATTATTGAGAGTATGAGTTATAGATATAGGCAAATTAAAATTCTTTCCAAGGCTAATGTTTAGATTCCCTTTTTGTCCTTCTTGCAAAAGTCTCTCTATAGGCTGTCCAATCAATATGTCGAACTCTATAATATCAAAGATATAGAAGCTCAGGTGAACTCTTATCCCTTTGATATGAATAGGTAAGATGTAGTGGATTCCCAAACTTGGGAGAATGTGGCCTAAAGGACTTTTCAAAAACTTTGTTGTTGGGGTTACGGGCATGTCCTTTAAAAGATCTTGAGCGTATGTTGCAGACATGATGTTAACTCCCACAATAGGATTATATAATGCTTTGAAAGAATCCTTGTGGATTTGGCAAGGTATAGTTGTTGAAGTGAAATCAACTCGGATGATATCAGAGGAAAGTTCTGACTCTTCCAACCATTCATTGCTTATAATCGACACAAGCTCTTTAGCATTTTGCTTTAGAAAAGCCTCATCAGAAGGATCTAAGGCTTCTTCATGATGTGATGATTTCTTAGGCTTCTGTGGTCTCCTAATGGCATAGTAATTCAAGGTGTTTCCATATTCGGCAAATATATTATCCTCGATCTCGAGCATGATGTCTAGAAGTGGAATCTCTTCCTCCTCCTGTGGTTCAGGCTCGTTGATAGTTGTAGGTTGGGATGTGGTAGGTATGGATTCCCTATCAACTATCAAATCCTCTTCCTCTACTGGCTTCTTTAAAGGTGTTTCATTTTCGTGGATCTTTGTAAGGACATTTCTTACAACATCAGGAGTGATATGCAAGAATGATCCTCTAGAAGTAAGGTTGAGGAATTTAGAAGTTTTTCTATTCAGACCCTTATAGAAATGTTAAAGTAGCACGGGGTCTGGTATGGATAGACTAGGTCCAGAATGAGTAAGATTGTTAAAGTGTTCCCAGGCTTCAGTTAGAGTCTCCTTTTTCCCTTGTCTAAAGGATAGAACATCTAAGCGAAGGTCTACTACCTTAGAGATAGGATAGAATTGGAGGCAAAATTCAGCACAGAATGCTCTCTAGTCACCTTTAACACTCTCAACGTGAAGATCATACCAATGTCTAGCTTCTCCAGTCAAAGAGAATGGAAAAAGCTTCCATCGAATAGTCTCATCGGACATATCCTTGATGCGCAAGCACGCACAGGTCTACACGAACTCATTGAGATGAGAATAAGGGCAAGCATTATCTTCTCCTGAGAAAGATTGGTTTCTGACCATGTCTATTAAACATGGGCGTAGCTTATAGTCAGAGGCTAAAATAGGCTTTGAGGATGGCTCTGGCTCTAAATTAAGTTGATCCATTGAAGGATAGACAAGGTAAAGAGAAATGAAAAAGGTAAAGAGTGATAGTATACAAATAAAAGATAAGATTATGATACAGGTTAAGATAAGTTCAGAGTGATCTCAGCGACGTCTTCCCCGGCAACAGCGCTAGAAATGCTTGTAGGTATCTGTTAATGCCTACTGAATAATTCCGCAAGCACATGGATACGTTGTAGCAATTCACTGGATAAGTATACCCAGTTTTAATATCGAACCCAAAGGAAGATATGTGAGAGTCTTCTAAACTACACTTAACCACCTGAGTAGCAAACAAGGCTGTAGAAGGTAGGGATATAGAGGGGACAACTAAGGCTTCTAATTCAGGCTCAAGTAAGATATGATTAGGGCGCTTTTTTGGGGAATTGGATAGAGGAGCACGCATAAAAGCGTAACCCGACTACCAATTATTCTCCTGCTCGGTCTACCGATGGGATAGGGGAATATAGAAGATTCAACGGAGCTATAAAGTCACCTCCGCGAGCTACCACCAAATCCGGAAGATAGGGTACATCTACGAGTAACGAAGTCTAAGCACCACGCTTACACTACGAATACTACTCTAACCCAAGAGCTATAAGGATTAAAGCACTCAAAAGAGTCACAAACTGGTAAAACAAGATAAACAATGTTACTTACTTGAACTCAGAAGTCGATTCCAAAGTAATCTCAGATACAAGCCGTAGAGGTAGCACCGACAGGCCGATACTCCTCCAAAACTCTCTCTTTAACTCTATCTCTCTATCTTTGAAGAACTAGCTTCCAGAGGTATAGAACTAGCTCTCTCTTGGAATGCTAACTTGAGAGGTCATCCATTCAAGGGACACCTCCCGGGATCCTAATTAGGGTTTCTCGCTAAAGCTCTTCTTCTTCTGAATGGATCCTCTCCCTGGGGGGTTGCCTCTCCTTTGATAGCCCTGGCGAACCAACGTGAGCCCTTGGATCAAACCGATATTGGCGGACGGTGGAGATCAGTCCTCAAAGGCGGTGGAGTAAACCGGGCGAACCGGGCCACAACCGGGGCAGACCCCAGATCGGTCTGTTGGTGTCAAGAATGAACACCGAGTAATCGAAATGAGAGCACACTTATTCTCTGAATGGTTTTCCAAGTGGACACGGCGATGTATACTGGTTCGGACGAATCACCCAACGTCCAGTGTGAGCGGGGTCGTGTTACTTGAGAACGAGCTTGTATGGGGTAGTACAAGAGGGGTCGAGAGAGGGAGAGTCTCCTAAGTCTCAGGATGAATCTAGGTTCGAAGTGAGTTTGTGTCTTATGTGGAGTGAGAATGGGGCGATATTCGCATACGTGCTCCGTTGCCCAAGTCCTCCCTTTTATAGTTCGAAGGGAGGCTCACAGGGAAGGGCAAGCCCGTGTGGAGATCGAGGAAGCGTGGTGAATAAGGACTTGATAGTTCGGACAGGTATCGATGGCACTGTAGTTGATGTCACCTTTTCCCTCCGTGGGTCTCCTCTTTGGCATCGTGGTCCTTCAGGTGTGCAGGGCTATGCCTGAGGATTCCGGGGTAGCGTGTTTGACGATGAACGCCGTGGGTCAAAGTTCCGGTCACAGGAGAGTAGGCTGCGACGAGGCCAGACGGACAATGTTGATTCCTAACGCGCCCGGTCCCTCCTGTAGAAAGTGGCTGGCACGGCCGCCGCCAGGGTACTTCGGCCACGGTGTTGGTACGAACGGTGTTTCCTTCCCCGTGCTCCCTGTTCCATCAGGGCGGCCGCCTGTAGGGAGGTCGAAACCCGGCACCCTTGGCGGGGATTTGTACACGGGGATACCCCCGTACCGGCGTGGTGGTACGTAGGGGCTGTGCCGTATACGCCCGGCCGCGTAAGCATGGGGCAACGCAAGACCCGTGGATTACTTGAGGGTTTCGTTTCCCACTGTTCAGGTGTGGGTGCGGTGGTGACGGCGTGTCCTCGTGCCCGCTATGGAATCGTGCAGATTCCATCGTACTCCATATGCATACGGCGGATCCGCGTGATACACCTTGGCCGGTATTCACAGGACAGCGTCATCTCCGACCCTCCTTAGCGAAAGGGGGTCGGACGAATCGGAGGTTGCCCGGAGGTTCGAGCTCCGGGTGGCGGCCTCATCCCGTGGGCCCCTGGAAGGCCTTGGTTATGTAGCCGATTAGTCATTGCTGGGCCAGGAATGTCACCTTGCCCTAGGCTCTCGTGGGCCGGGCTGCAAGTGCGCCGATCCTGGCTTGGCAATTTTGTTTTTTAAGAGCCGTTTTAACCGGACCCTTGGAGGACCATGGTTTTAACCCTCGACAGGCCGGTCCAGGGCCAGACCGGCCGGTCTAGCCTGGTTCCCGCTGGTCCTTCACTTCGGACCAGTGTCTTCTCATCCCTTCTGGAATGTTCCTGTGTAGCCGTGGCGTCCAATCTTGCATTCTACGTTGCGGTGTAGCTCAAAAGTGTGTCATTTCCAGTATTTACCTGCAAAACCATTGATTCACCAAAACTCGTGGAATTTGTTAGTCAAAGCCCTACTTCTAGGTATGCTTTTGTATCACTTTGGAAGGTTAGTTGACGGTTGGATTTGAACGTTAAGGACCGTCAACAGCTTCCCTGTCACCTGCCACTTCCTACATGAGCACTTGTTCTGCAAGTCAACTGTCTCTCTTTTCTGATTATTCCAATCATCTAATATGGTCATTTCTGCAATGTCAACATCACTAACCTTAACTTTGACTACTTTAAGATTGTTGGTGATCAAGTTTAGCTCTTTCATCACACTAGGTAACACACCATCAGCCCACTGAGTAGCAAGCATCTTCCTAGTGTATCTTTTTTCTATGATGAGCTCTCTGATCCTGTCCACTAATTCATGTAACAATAGCCCTTTGAACTTTTTGATTTGTGCATTGAAACTTTCTCGAGACATTATTTGTCAAGTAGTCACACTTGCTGTTTTCGTAAAATCCACACCTATACCAGATTCATTGTGATACTTGTTCAAGATACTCAATGGAATCGGGGTGCAAATTCATATATTTTCTTCATGTGCCACCGAAACAGCCCCTTCCGTGAAGCTTCTAGCTGCAGGGTACAAGTGATCAGTAAACACATCACCATGATATTTTTTCATGAAATTCTGGTATAAATGCCTCATGCACTTGTGGGAAAACAGCTCCAACCTAGCAGCTCCAATCCTTTACAAGCATCCGTACATATAACCAGATTGGGGACATCTCCTATGCACCTACGCAGTTGTTCCAAAAACCATGTCCAATTGTCTTCGGTCTCTGACTCAAATATTCCAAAAGCTATGTGGTACAACCAATTGTGTCCATCTACACCTGTAGCTGAAGCTAGCTAACCTCTATATTTACCATGCAAATAGGATGCATCTATGCCAATAAAAGGTCTGCAGCCAGCCAAGAAACCATCTACGCATGGTCTAAGAGCAAAAAATAACCTCCTGAACCTATCTTTACCACCCACCTTCTCCAATTCTATCTATACTAAGCTACCAGGAGATACTTGCTCAATTTGTGCTGCCCAATTAAAAAGAAGCTGGAAACTCTTATCATATTTACCATGGATCTGCTCCATTGCACACTTCATACCTAACCATGCCTTGGAGTACTTTAACTTGATGCCAAAGTCATCTTCCAACTTGTCTTTGCAGTCATTTGGCTTTTTGGTTGGATTCTTCTTGAGCCAGTCTGCCAACCTATCTGCCCACCAACCTTGGAAAGCCATCTTGCCAAAAACAAGCTTGGTTGTACAGCAAGTGTGCTTCTCAGGTAGCCTTTTTTTCTACACAAACAAATGCACATCAGTTAGAAAAATACACATTCAGTTCAAATAAGAGTAGCACTTCCTCAATTTATACCTCTATTGTCTTCGCACCATAAACCCTAGAAGCATGGATACGCCAAGGACAACCCTCTTGTCGGTGTCAAGAATGAACACCAACGAGTAATCAAAATGAGAGCACACTTATTCTCTGGATGGTTTCCCAAGTGGACACGGCGATGTATACTGGTTCGGGCAAATCACCCTACGTCCAGTGTGAGCGGAGTCGTGTTACTTGAGAACGAGCTTGTATGGGGTAGTACAAGAGGGGTTGAGAGAGAGAGAGTCTCCCAAGTCTCAGGATGAATCTAGGTTCGAAGTGAGTTTGTATCGTATGTGGAGTGAGAATGGGGCGATAGTCGCACATGTGGTCCGTTGCACAAGTCCTCCCTTTTATAGTTCGAAGGGAGGCTCATAGGGAAGGGCAAGCCCGTGTGGAGATCGAGGAAGCGTGGTGAATAAGGACTTGATAGTTCGGACAGGTATCGATGGCACTGTAGTCGATGTCACCTTTTCCCTCCGTGGGTCTCCTCTTTGGCATCGTGGTCCTTCAGGTGTGCAGGGCTATGCCTGAGGATTCCGGGGTAGCGTGTTTGACGACGAACGCCGTGGGTCAAAGTTTCGGTCGCAGGAGAGTAGGCTGCGACGAGGCTGGACGGACAATGTTGATTCCTGACGCGCCCGGTCTCTCCTGTAGAAAGTGGCTAGCACGGCCGCCGCTAGGGTACTTCGGCCACGGTGTTGGTATGAACGGTGTTTCCTTCCCCGTGCTCCCTGTTCCATCAGGGCGGCCGCTTGTAGGGAGGTACAAAACCCGGTGCCTTTGGCCGGGATTTGTACACGGGGATACCCCCGTATCGGCGTGGTACAGAGGGGCCTGTACCGTATATGCTAGGGCAGAAGCGTGGGGGCAACGCAAGACCCATGGGTTACTTGAGGGTTCCGTTTCCCACTGTTCAGGTGTGGGTGCGGTGGTGACGGCGTGTCCTCGTGCCCGCTACGGAATCGTGCAGATTCCACCGTACTCCATATGCGTACGATGGATCCGCGTGATACACCTTGGCCGGTATTCACAGGACAGGGTCATCCTCCGACCCTCCTTAGCGAAAGGGGGTCGGACGAATCGGAGGTTGCCCAGATGGTCGAGCTCCGGGTGGCGGCCTCATCCTCGTGGGCCCTGAAGGCCTTGGTTATATAGCCGATTAGTCGTTCTTTGGGCCAGAATGTCACCTTGCCCTAGGCTCTTGTGGGCCGGGCCGCAAGTGCGCCCGGTCCCGGCTTGGCAATTTTGTTTTTAAGAGCCGTTTTAACCGGGCCCTTGGAGGACCGTGGTTTTGACCCTCGACACCTCTCGCTTTACACTTGGCAATGAATTTTGTTGGGTCGGTTTGCACTTTTGTGAATTCAAAGCCTGTCTTCACTGCAAAATGCCCGATAGTCTTCCCGAATGACACTATGTCCGGAAATAGCTCTCCTAACACAATCTTGGGGTTCTCTCGATCATGAATGACCTGGGGCCTTCTGTGGATCTGCATCATCAACCTCTCGCCTCAAGAGGAAGTCCTCCTTCAAAGAACACCACCACCAAAGATTAGCAAAAGAAGGTTACGGAGGATGATTGTTAGCGGCACTGTGCATGGTTAGTGTGCCGATGTGGAGGTATTGGCATGTAAATACCCTCATCATCGACACCCACATACTCCTCATTATCAAACATGTCCGGTTCCCCGTCCTGCTCTAGGTCGCTCAAGCATATTGTTCTCCTGTTTCTGGCTTAGCAGTAGGATTATTAGCAGGGCTAACATGATCTGGTGGAATATGGTTGGCTTTAGGCATATTGCTTTCTGGATCTTGGTTGCAATCAGGAGGAATGGAACAGGTAGGCTCTAGGGTAGCAAACTCATCGACATCTGCAAATCGTTCTTTCATAAACTCCTACTACAACCTGACAATGCATCTGGTCCTTATACATTTCAAACAAATCATGCAATTGAAAGTCATTAACTAATCTGATGTCTTCACATATCCTTTTGTCAAAAAACCACACGCAGGGAGACTGACTAGGGGACCATTTGAACCGATTGGTCAAGCTTTGCATCGCAACTCGAAAGAAAATGATCCTACCTCCACATCCCATGTAATCACACTACCCTTAGTGTAAATTTTCCTACCATTACTATCGGTAGTAGAGAAAGCTTCAACTTTAATCTCTAATGAGAACAACCGAGCCCTACCAGCAAGCAACAGTGTCAAAATCTACAACATACGAGCAAAGGTACTTAGATGCAATGTTCCAATACTGAATCAAGGACTAGCAGCAAGATTGAATGAAGGGTTGAATGAATACCTATCCTCGGTGTCCTCCATGGCTACAGGAGCAATTGCTGCGCTCAACTCCTCACCATCCTCCAAAGTTGGAGCAGGGGTTTGGTGACTCTTGGAGCGGGCTCGGGCGAGGTCGAGGCGCTGGATCCAGTCTTTGGCTTAGCGGCCGGCGGCCTCGAGGCAGGGTCCGGTGACTCTTGAGCGGGCTCGGGCGAGGTCGGGGCGCTGATCCAAAGAGCGCAGCGGCGGCGCCAGGGGTTAGGGGTTTGGGAACGGCGGTGGGGGAATGAAGCGAGAGAATGAATGAGAGGGAGACGAGTGTGTGGGCCGAGGCCTCTTTCAAATGGGCGCAGGGGCAATTATGTCCATACAAAATACGTATTGTCCGTATACGCCGCCAATGGGCCCAAACGGCCGGGATACGTACTTAATGGTAAGCTTCAGTGAGACTTTAAATTGTAATGGTAGTTCTCGAAATACACGAATTGTAATGGTATATCTCCAAACTTGCGAGAATTGTAATGGTACCAATCCAAATAACCCTTCATTTATATATTGGTACAACTATTTTATAATTATTAGTAATCAGATTATATCATTTCAATATCAATGAACTATAGCACTTTAGTTCGTACCATATGATTGGAATTCTAGATCCTTCACTGCATGGGTACGACCTCTCCCCTCTCATGACGAAGTCGAGAATGTTCGCTTGTGCTTATAAGCGTAAGTCGGAAGCTGAAAGCGGCTTATTTTGGCTTCTTTTTGGGGAGAAAAATACTTTTTGGCGATAAGAAGAAACCGGTTTACAGCAGAAGCAAGCACTCCGGCTTCTTCTCTACGCACAATACTAGTAATACTGCAAACGATTATTGTTGGGGTTCACGGGTGACGACCTCTCATCTCCAATTCACCATCTACATTCACAATGCCGATGATTAGATAATAGTACTAGAGAAGTAAAATAAAATTAATAGGCCTGTCTGGTCTGTCTGCTGTCTACTACTACAGACACAGCGGGGACGGAGATGGCCAGTGAATTATTCTCTTGCTTTCAGGCGAGTGTGCTGTCCCGTGTCGCATCCGCAAGCAGATGCAGCAGATTGATGGCCGGCACAAGGGTACGTAGCGCTAGATCCTCACATGCATGCACATATACAACACCGGCCTTATATTTAACAGTACTGTGTTTATTATATTTGATCAAACTCTGAAAATTTTATCTTAGAGAACAGAGAGAACAAGTGTATATCTGCAAACCAAAACACACACCGCAAGTATTATAGTTTCAATTTATATCGATTTCTCATATTCTTCCTACAACAAAATCCTGCTATATTATATTCGTCGGAGAATTCAAAGAGAATAATATCTCGCGCCCCCACCATATGACCATCTCGTGAAGAACTAGAAGCTTCCTATGACATTGCATATATATAAGCGTATGTATATGCATGTACTACGTTCAAGTCCCTGAATTTATTGGCAGTAGTAAACTAATAATCGCGCTATTTTGCCAGTTAAACTACGACGACGCCTGTCTTTTTGACGTGATAGTCTCAGGCTCTCAGCGAGTCAAGAGGAATCCTGATCTGATGGTTGAGATGTTACACACACATGTGAAGTGGCACATATATGAAAAACAGTATAATCCAAGTTAACAATCATAAGGAATTCATTGTACAGACGAAATGAACCATTAATCGAGGCTTAGGGCAAAAGCTACTACTAGCATGTAGCATGTCCTTTTTCATTTGGTGCACAAATGGGCGTCCAGCTAGCGATCCATTTGCGAGTACTATAAAGGGGTGTTTGATGCAATGCTAAAAATTTTGTTTATGTTACATAGAATATCTGAAGGGGTTTTCAAATATCTAATAAAAACCAATTACATAACTAGTCAGGAAACTAGAGATAAAATACTAAGTAATCTGTCATTAGCGCATGTTTACTTAGCACAACATTATCAAATTATAGATTAATTTTTAGACTTAAAATTCGTCTCGTAAAATAATTACAATTTATGTAATTATTTATTTATTAGTCTATATTTAATACTTCATATATGCGTTCAAAGATTCGATGGGACAAGGCAAGTCAGGCAAGGACGACGACACAACTTTTCAGCGAACCCTAAATCTTCCTCTAACTCCTACCACAAATTAATAAAAGTAAAATAGATCTATCGCTACTACCTAATGCAATTAATCTTTTCACATCACGTTATCATCATAGACAAAGATCCGAAACAAATTAAGCTAACAATAGTATAAGCATCGACAGGAATTCAGCGGGAGCATGGAGTACTATACACTGCATATATACTACTGATGGGAGCAGGTATCTCACTTGTCACATGCATGATTCATCATTGCAAGCTGATGAAGCTAGCTAGTAGTACACGAGCGACTGCAGTTCATGGCGTATAAATAGCTAGCGCGTCTTCATTTCCCTCTCGACCTACACAGCATACCCAAGAGCTTAGAACCCTGCTAGCTAAGCACAGCGAGCCTGATGTACGCTGGCATTATATGCAATATGCCGGCGGCGGCGACAAGCACGCGGACGCAGTTGCGTCGCCCGGTGCCATTGCTGACGATGGTCGTTTGCACGCGGCCGCAGTTGCGTCGCCCGGTGCCACTGCTGACGATGGCCGTTTCCATGGCGCTCCTGTGCTTTCTTGTCGCTGCTGATGCAAGCAGATCGCTGCACTACCACCGGAAGCACCGGAGGCACCACCACAGGCACCACCGCACGGAGAACTACAGCAGCCACATCTCCCTTCCCCCTGTCGCGCTTCCTCCCGACGTTGACGACGACAGTGATTCCCCGGCTGAGGCGCCGGGTTTGCCTCCAGACGTTGGCGCCGCGCCGCTTTCACGTCGTCCCTCCAAGGCACCGGCAGGCGCGCCAAGTGCGACGACGCCTGCTGCTTCATCAGCCAAACCTCCCGCTTTCTCCTTGGCCAATCCGCCGTCGCCGTCGCCGTCGCCGTCGCCAGCCACTGCACCATCTCACTCTCCTCTGAATCCAAAGTCGCTCCACCCGGCTCAGTCGCCGTCGCCGGTGCCGGACATCTCACCGTCTCATTCTCACTCTCACGCCAAGCCACCGTCGTCGTATGCGGCCAGGCCACCGTCACAGTCACCAAAAAGGACGCCGGCCCCATCGCCGTTCTCCCCTGCCAAGCCACCGACGTGGCCACGCTCTCATGCCAAACCGCCACCGTGCACTCTGGTTAAGCCACCACAGGCCCATACACCGAGACTCGCTCCTGCCCATCCACCGAAGATCTCCCCAGCAAGTCCACCGGCGCACCCACCGGCCGAGCCGCCAAAGACAGCTCCTGCCAGGCCACCAGGTTTCTCTTCCTCCGACGGCAAGCCAAAGCCACCAGTGGCTTCGACGGTGAAGCCACCACGACTCGCCCCGGCCAAGCCTCCAGCGCCGTCGCCAGCCCAGCCACCGCGGTGTTCGCCGGCAAATCCGCCAGTAGCACCTACGGTGTCAGCGAAGCCACCGGCGCACCCTCCTGCCGCGTCAAAGCCAACTCCGCCGCCGCCCCAGCCGCTCCCACCGGCAACCACGACGAACAGCTCATCACCATCAGGCAACGTGTTCGACGTGAGGGCGTTCGGGGCGTCGGGCAACGGCTCAGGCAACGACGACACGCGCGCGTTCCGTGCGGCGTGGAAGGCGGCGTGCTCGTCCAACTCCACCACGGCCACGCTGCTTGTGCAGTCGGACGGCGTGTTCACCATCAGCTCCACCATCTTTGCCGGGCCGTGCAAGTCCGCTCTCACCTTCCAAGTAAGTTCAGCTAAGCTGGCTCCTCAAAATCATTGCATTGAGCACCCAATCCAAGGCGACGAGGTGACTTTGTGACGTATCGCGTCCCTGCAGATCGACGGCGTCCTGATGCCGCCGGACGGGCCGGCGAGCTGGCCGGCGTCCGACAGCCGGAAGCAGTGGATCGTCTTCTACAAGGCCGACGGCATGACGCTGGCGGGGGAAGGCACCATCGAAGGCAACGGGGAGGAGTGGTGGGACCTGCCGTGCAAGCCTCACCGGGTACGTGGCTCGCTTCTCTGTACCTTGTCATGGCGTTTACCTGGACCAAACATTGTGTGTTGTGGATTTCAGGGCCCCAACGGATCGACGCTGCCCGGGCCATGCGACAGCCCTGCAGTAAGCTCGCTCGCCGACCACATGGATTTCACTCGGTTCTTTGTCCATGCCCTTGGCCTCACTCTGTTCGTGGCATCTGCAGCTGCTACGATTCTTCCTGAGCAACGACGTGACTGTGCGCGGCCTGCGGATCGAGAACAGCCCGCAGTTCCACCTCAAGTTCGACGACTGCAAGCGCGTGCGCGTCGACGGCCTCTTGGTCAGCTCGCCGGCGTCCAGCCCCAACACGGACGCGTCCACGTCGAGAACACCACGTCCGTGCAGATCCTCAACTCCAGGATCTACAACGGTGACGACTGTGTCTCCATCGGCGCCGGCTGCTCCGACGTCCACATCGAGAACATAACATGCGGCCACGGCCATGGCATCAGGTAACTGCCAGCGTGCATCTGTGCCGGTACTGTTTCTAATGTGCCTGTCCGTCAGCTGATGCGGCAAGTCGTCCTCGCAGCATCGGCAGCCTGGGCGTGCACAACACGCGCGCCTGCGTGTCCAACGTCACGGTCCGGAACGCGCGGATCCTCGACTCCGACAACGGCGTCCGGATCAAGACGTGGCAGGGCGGCACCGGCGCGGTGTCGGCGGTGGAGTTCGCCGGCGTGCAGATGAAGAACGTCAAGAACTGCATCGTCATCGACCAGTACTACTGCCTCGGAAGCAGGTGCGCCAACCAGACCTCGGCGGTGCGCGTGGCCGGCGTCACGTACCGGGACATCCGCGGCACGTACAACCCGCAGGCCGGAGCGCCCATCCGCCTCGCGTGCAGCGACGCCGTCGCCTGCACCGACATCACCATGTCCGGCGTCGAGCTGCTGCCGGCCAGCGGTGGCGTAGGAGGAGGCGCTGGAGCGCTGCACGTGGACCCCTACTGCTGGAACGCGTACGGAGTGGTGGAGACGCTCACGCTGCCTCCGGTGTACTGCTTGCAGGAAGGCCGCCCAGAGTCTCTGCAAGATCAGCTCACCATTTGCTGAGATGACACATTTTTTTTTTATATATATATATATATATATATATATATATATATATATATATATATATATATATATATATATATATATATATATATAAAATTATAACATTTCAACACTCCATTAGAAAAAAAAAGAAAATGCATAAATTCTTTTAACCGTCACAATGGAAGAAATCCTTGTTTCTGATCTAGGAACAGCCATCAAAGAAGCCTGCAAGAAGATATACTATGTAAAGGGAAAAGTCAAGATAATATTCTACTCATCTCCACCAAGGTTCACTCCACCATTGGGGCTGCTATGCATGATGTCTACATCAGCAAAGGGCATTACAACTTTCCTAGAAGTGAATACTATGAGTTGGAGCAAGAATATAAAGAATTACTCTCCAAAGATACAAATCATGACAATTGGAGAATTTTCAATGAAGCCAAAGAGCTTGAAGAAAATATTAGATTTGATCCTACTTATCGATGGTTTTCCGTAATAAAATTATGAGGATTTTCCCCGCCGAATACCAAGGTTATTTGGGCCCAAGTACAAGATGTGTTGGAAGGTTAATAAGACCGATTATGGTAAAGAAACACAGCTACGAAAAAGAATATCGACAATTCATGTCTTGGCAAGAGATGTGGCGGCCTAATGAAATTGATGGCACGTATAAAGACCAATAATAGATTCTCAAGAAGAGGACTAAAAAGATAAGATCATCTTCCCAAAAGTCTAAGAAGTATCATGAGGACCTCTAAAATTCAAAAGAGGCTATCATAATGTTTATGGATAAGATGCTTCACCACCTTTGTGAAGTCAAAAGAAAAATTATGAAGATTCCCAATAATGCCGTGATACAGTCAAAAGTATCATCATGAGGCCAAAATATAGTCAAAAGGTATTATCATGAAGTTCAGAGATAGTCAAAAGTATCATCATGAAGATCCAATAATACAAGCATGAGTCAAAAGTAGTATTATAACACCTCAATAATGCAAGATCAGTTTCAAGGAAACCATGATGATCAGGCCTTCGCCACCGCTATATAAGGAGACGAAGGGCAACGCTTCAAGACATCCTCAGCACCGCCACATCCTGAGCACCACTGCGTTCTCAGCATCGCCATCCACACACCATCGCTGAAGATCACTACCACCACCATCCACCACTTATCTACCTAATATTATAGTAGTGTGAAATAAAGAACTCACATCTGAGTTCAAGTGTGAGAGTCTTATAAACAAGTGTTGTACTTTGTTCGTGTGTATCAAGTTCTCCTGGTGTACTACACAGAAGGATTCACCTTCTGTCTATCAAGGTACCTAATATAATCCAGGACTTTGTTATTTATGTTCTCTGCGTTGTTTATGATCTGCATCTATCATTGAAAAGTTACAAAAAAATATTTATATCTATATCTTTATGTTCGTTGTCTATGTTTATTTAATTTCTGTATTTAAGTTCAATTAATTATTGTTCTTTACATTCATGTTTATGTTCTTCGTTTAAGTTATCTTGCCTTCCTGCATTTTATCTTGCATACATATCTTCTTTCTGCTTCCGCTATCCACATTTATCTAATCCTTCATTCAATAGGCATATTATCTTATCCTTCCTAGACGACCACCACATGTATATATATATATATATATATATATATATATATATATATATATATATATATATATATATATATATATATATATATATATATATAAATTATAACATTTCAACACTCCATTAAAAAAAAAAAAAATGCATAAATTCTTTAACCGTCACGACACTCCACTCGATCTATTTATCAACTTGAATTATACAAAGACAACACAGATATCCACAATGCGCACGATCTATTTATCGAATCGACAGCCTTTAATATATTCTCCTCTTCAGGACGTATATTATTGGGATTTTTTCTATATGACGTGATAGATGATCGTAGCTTTTCAGCTACAGGGCCATCTCAACAGGACAAAAACCAATGACCAAAGATTGTTAGATATTTATAAGCAAATTTAGAATGAATTTAATTAAGAAATTAATAAAAGATTGTGACATCATGTATGTGCTTCTATGACCTACTTGCAGTTGCTTGGATGATGACAAATTTACTGAAACATAACACATCGATGATGAAAATATACTAAAACATAACAGTAACATGATTGTACACTGAAGCGGGCAGTGCTGACAGTAACATGATTGTACACTGAAGCGGGGCAGTGCTGGATATACCCAATAAAGTCATTCATACTAGTGAGCTGCTCTAAGACTGACTCCAACAGCCACTACCCAAAACAGCCACCCATTCAAGGATTTGGGTCCGGCACAGTAGATGTGTCACCAACCCAAATCCTTCCGTATCCAACAGCAAAGGCAAAGAAGAGCACTGGGTGGGCGCCGAGCGCTGGCCGTCTCCCTCCCCGCCGAGCGCCGGCCGCCTCCTTCTCCGCCTCCCTCTCCGCCTAGCCGTAGTTAGGCCCGCCTCGCCGGACGGACGGGAGGATCAGGCTCAACCCCAGCCAGTGAGCTCCCTTCGGCGTTCCTCCCCCGCAAGATCCGACGAGCTTTGGGCGAGCACCTCAGCCCCCACGCGGCACTCGTCACCGGCAGCGGGGAGCGGTCCGAGATCCGGCAAGGCAGCCAAGGCCGGCGGCTCCGGAGGTGCTCCCACGGTGAGCTCGCCTTGCCAAGCCGGCCACGCCCGCCCCTCGCGGTCCCGCCTGGCCCCCACCACCCGCTCCACCCCGACGCCTCTTACTACGGTTTGCGTTTGGGAGAGAGAACGACGCAAATAAGCGTCTCGGTTTGCCTCGTACCCAAAATGCATGCTTTGCTTCTTCCGTTGGACCGTGTTTTTGCTAGCTAAAACACTGTGCCGAGCGCATTTTGAGTTTGCGTCTCCGTTTGCATGAGCTGTTAGAGTCGGTCTAAGTAGTTGTTCACACTACTTGTTGGGGCGTATATTCCTCCGTCCCTTAAAAGCTTTAACTTTTATAATTTATGCCAGTCAAACTTTTTTTAAATTTAGCTAATTTTGTAGAAAAGAGCATCAATATATATAACATAAAATGAGTACCTTATAAAAATATATTATATGATAAATCTAATGATACTAATTTGATACCATAAACCTTAGCGCTTTTTTCTAAAAATTTGGTCAAAGTTTCAATATTTTAACTTAAGATAATTTTAGAAGTTGAAGCTTTAAAGGACCGAGGGAGTAGTTGGTCGCTAGTCGCTTGCGTTGCCTTCGAGAAATAGAAGTGTATGTGGCCCTTGAGAAGTAGAAGTGCATGCAGTTGCCTAATGTTTGGGAACAGGGAAGTAGCCGTGCACGCAATCGCCTGGTCGCCGAGAACATGAGTAGTCGCACGATGGTGTGCTCCCTAAAAAAAACTAGAAGGGTGGAGGTATGCCACCCGGGGTATTCAGTTAACCCAAACGGATCAGATAGGTTCTTTGGGTTCTAACTTTGGTTTCTTAGCAAATCCGGTTCCCTAAGAAATGGTGATCGATTAGTTCTTTTGAAATCTTGGGACCAACCAAATTCGGTTTAGTTAATTCAATTCGGGTTCAGTTCAATACAGTTATGATCAAACTAATTGAGGTGTTACGAATAGAGGAAAAAAAACTCATAGAATCGCACATCCAAGTTCCAAGAGCAACACAATCACTCAATGAAGAACAAATCATCTATTCTAGGGTTACAGATTGTTGGCATTTCTAACGTCACTACTAAAAAGCGAGATAAACCCTACCCCTAACAAAGAACGCCGAAATGGTCGGTATTAAATTAACTTGTCATTAGCAACTAGCCACCTATTTATCACTATCATTCCTAAGCATGAATTAAGTTGTCATCCTTAATTATATTGCTTAAGAAATAACTATAGATTTATGTGTTCAATATGACTAGGCGTAAATAAAAGATATGAATATAAAGATAAGAATATAAACTAACTAGGTTCCGCAAGTTTTACGGATAATTATACCGTTGTAGCATTTTACCTAGGGAAGTCTACCAGGTTGTCGATTTATATTTATACCACTTGGGAAGGTCTATATGTAGGACTTATAAACTATAACTTATACTATTGATGCGAAAGGCAAACCATAACTAGAATCCTACTCATAACAGGGGATAAGTCACGTGATAAAAGATATATATGATAAATAATAATAATGATCAAATCATCATAAATAGATAAACATCGAGCTCTTCTAGTCATAACAATAGCTAGCCAATGGATAAACTCAGGAATAAATACTAAGGTAATTCAATAACTACGTCAATGAATAACTCTAATTAGTGCAACTACATCTAGCAATCATTGTTAAGTTAACCCTATATCATTATCACATATAAAGAGGCATCAACTAATGAGGGTATTAAGACACAAGGGTCACCTCCTTCACGACCGTGCCCATGCTAGTCCTACGCATGCGGAGGGTGGACTACGGAGGAACCAACGCACTTTGTCACTGCGCGGACTACCACACGTCCCGAAGACGTCGATGCACTCTCGCAGATAAACAAGATATCTAGACACCACGTCTACATATTGTCTACCATCTACCCAAATGGCCGCTTGGATAAACGCTATACGAGCAATTACATGAATTCAATAAGATCAAACCAACTATCCTAAACATATAATCAAAGTAGACAATGACTATTGCAATTAAGAATATATAAGAGATTAAGAACAATGTTGCCTGAATCATAATGAATACAATAAGAGAAAAGTACTAGAACTATACCAAACTCCGCTCAGCATTGGCCGCCAGGGGCTCCTGATCCCGTGAAGAACTAGAACTCTTCTACTTCTAATCTAACTAGGCTAAAGCTATGAACTAGAAAGGCTCATGAACTAGGGAAGGCTCTTGATGGCTGGATCTCAAATGACTTGATGCCTTTAGGGAGGGGGGTCTACCCCTTTATTTATAGCCCTGGGGATCGATGTGCGCCGCAGATCAAACCGACGTAACCAAGGGCCAAGATGACTCCTCATAGGCGGTGGAGGAAGCTTCTAGAAGGGGGCCGAAACCCTAGCGGGGGGGCCGGGCGGCCCCCAAGGTGGGGCCGGCCGGCCCCACTTTTCCTCCTCTCGGGGGTCCCGTTGCTTTCGTGTCTTCTAGATGCTTCCCGAGCTCAATCGTGATATTTCCGTGGCGGATAAGTTTTCGTGCTAAATATGCACTAGAATCCCTCTTTTTTTAGCTTTTCCGAAAATCACCCCGAAAAATATAAAAAATATGCAAAACTCGTGGAAATTGTCGATAAAACCCTAGACTAGTGTGTTTTCTTGTTTTCCTTCGGGTAAAAAGCCCTAGTAAAAGTTGACGTTAACGAGTGTCAACAATACCCCCAAGCTTTACCTTTTGCCAGTCCCTTGGCAAACAAACTAAACCTAGTTGTTATTACATTTGGATCGGGAGTTGCTACAATGTTATTATACCTTCCAAGACGCATGCTTTCAAATGAGAATTTTCTCCTGATCAAACAATGTATGCTCTAACCTTCAAACTTACTCATTTTACCTGTAATATGGGGCTTCACAGCTTTTTGCATAAGTCTTGAGCAAATAAAAGACAGAATAATCAAGCTAAGCACTATGTCTCAAATTCTTTGCAATAACAATATTCCGGAGTTTTTTTTCATAAGTTTTCGAATAAAACTTCGAGCTTAATTGTATGACTCCCTCAAGTCTCTCAATGTATGTGGTATTTGTGGTTCTCTCTTGAGGCATTAATGATGTTATGCCTCCTATAGCTAAAGGTATATATGGTGGAGCTCATAGGGGTGGCAATAACAAGGATAGGCATACTTGCAAAACTTATATTGTAAAGTCAACTAGTGGATCCACAGAGAATCAAGGCATACAATCAAACCAAGATGTGCATGTGTATGGAATATGGTGGCTAGGTGAATATGTGTTATTTATGGCTAATTTCTAATTCAAGGGTTGCTCTTTGAAAATAACTCTCTATTTGAAATTTTTCTCAGAAAAAGACATAGGCTATCTTTATTGTTATTATTTTTTTTTATTCAGGGAGGCGGGCATCTAGTACCCATTGTTTTAATTGCTTTGGGACACTTGTCCATCTTTTACTCTCCTTTTTTTTTTTCTTTCTTTCTTTCTTTTTCTTTTTCTTTTTTTTTCTTTTCTTTTCTTTTGCATAGCCACATGCATCCTTTGAATACAATAAATGGATCGAGAGATATAATCAGGACTTAGAGCATTAAAGATAGGGGTTATCCTATAGGGTGATTGTATATTTTTGTGTCCTCTCCCGGTGTAGGAGGTGAACATTTTATGATGAATATGTATGGAAATATGGTGAATGATTGCGATTACCCATAAAGTAGGAATAATGCATATGTGGACTGGAGTGTGTAAGTGTTTCTTGGTTTTAAAAGTATGACAAGACTCTCATAAGGTATACAACACAGGTTGATTGAACTCAATGCAAAGTAAGCAGCTTGAATGTGAAAAGCTTTTACTATCCTCAAAGATATTAATTCTGGCTTTGGTAGGAATTCACATTTGTCATACAAGAGCTCATCATGTAATTTTTTAGATTTTCAAAATAAACCTCCAGAACTTAGCAATGCTAGGAATAAGATAAATAGCAGCTCAACCTTTATGAATCATATCAATCAACTACTTAGACTTAGCGCAAGTTTATGCCTCCATAATTAAGGTTCAGAATAAATTCTCTAATTAAAACAACAATGCTTAGAACCAGGGAGATTTTAAGTTTGGCAAGTAGGTACTTAGTAAGCATTATAACAGAGCAACTATTCATCATTTCCAAGATAAAATTTTAATGTTCATCAGTTTTTAATTAACTCTAGCCTAGACTGACTCTAAACACACTCTAATATAATTAATACTAACTAAGACTTCTTTTTATTGATTTTTAGATTTTCTTTAACCAAAGACTCATAAAAGACTCAACAGGCGTGGACCTTCATGTGCCCACATATTTTTGGTATTTTATGACTATATAAAGTAGACTCAAAAATCGCTTAGCTGTAGTCACCTGATAACTAGGGGATGCTCCTCCCCCAAGCTGGATGGTTGCAATACTTGGTGTAGATGTCCTTTAGAGTGAGCTAACCAGTAGCGAACCCGATGGTTGCCACTGATAGATTCTCTCCTATCTATTATGTTCCTCCTGCATAAATACTCCACAAAAAAGGAAAACCAAAACTCGAGGCTCGAATTTAATAATGGGTTAGTGGTCAGCCAAAGAGTAATTGATCACCTTTATGAGCTATCTTTAATGTTGCCTAATTTAAGCGAGATTTCACTTTTATCTCTTTTTTAAATTTTCTTTTTATGATGCAAGAATCTAAATATGAATATTATTATTTTTGTTATTTTTATTTTATGCCACCACAAATGATGTTCCTTCGGAAAATACCATAGGGTATCTATATGGGGCTTTGTGATGCCATGAGTGATACAATAAATATTTTTATTATTTTTATATCTTTTAGTGTGTAGATAAAATTATGCTACTAAATAAATTACAAATGCATTTAATGAGATAACAACCATTCTAACCTTATGGCCGTGGTACGAAATTTAAAGTCTACCGACGGGACTTAGATAGAGGAGAACACTTACTCGGTGGGTTCATCGTGCCCGAGGTAACCTCAGTCAACTCCCCTGTTTTTATGGTGATGTCGCACGTGCCTCCTTCCATCTCATTTACGTCTCTTTTTTGCTTCTAACCGTGCTGATAACTAGGGATGCTCTCCCCAAGCTAGAAGTTTGCTTATGGTTGATCGTTGAAGCCGAGTGGTCCTCACGGAGGAGCTCATGCTTATAAGAGCAAGTGTTGCCGGAATACTTCAATCTCATCACCCAAGAAGTTACTTCCTTTACACAGGGGTCAACTGTATGTCGGAAAGGTGTACTTCAAGTGATGAAGATGAATATTCCTAGGTAAGCTGGCTTTGAGTCATCCTATGAAAGCTCTCACAAAACACCAAAACTCGTGGAACTGTATTAGGATAAAACATTAATGATTAGCCGTTTTTAGAGGATTGGTTGTTGTGAAGGTTTGAAAGTATTTTTAAGATAGCAAATTGCAGCAGGATGCTCGGTTAATCTTTTTAGATTTTATGGGTTTATATGCATAAAGTGCAAATACATGATATATATTTTTATTCTCAGATGCCACCACAAAAGAGAACTCCTAAAGTTTTTATACTATAAGGGTTTCACATGGGGCTTAATGTTTTTAAGATGCATGAATGTAGCCTAATGCAAGACTATTTATTTTTATTATTTCTATGCATTGCTAATATAGAAAAGTAGTCATGCTAAAGAGAGAATAAATCATACGATGCAAGAAAGTACATATAGATAACTACCGATGTTACCTCACGGCGAGGGTTTGATGTTTATAGTCCTTCGAACTAGACTTCTCCTTGCAGTGCTTCATTGAGTACTTTGAGTTGCTCTTTAGGGTAAGGATTGAGGTGGTGCCTCCACTAGTGGCTCCCAATGGCGGTGCCACTTTCTTTCTTTCTTTTATAGGCATCTCGAAGTCAATCTTATGTGCATCATTATTATAGTTGAGAACTTTCACTTAGAGAATTCGGGGGATTGTCTCCCCACACTTTAATTGAAGTGTGTTCTGCCCATAAAGACAAGGTAGAGATCAAGTGCATGGGCTCTGCTGGTGGAAAAACACCAATAGAACCAGAAATTTATTCATCCTCTAACCTTGGGCACAATAAGATTGATATTATTCATATTGTTCATTCATATCTCGGGTGAGAGGACTAGAAGTATAAATATGGCATTTAAACTTGTGAGATAAAGTGTAAAGGCACTTAACCACAAGAAAGACTGTTCATCTTTATAATGTATCAAGAATAATAGATGGAGTATTTATAGATTACTTGGTTAAGACTGAAATTAAGAGAATGGTGCTATGAATAAACTTAGAGAACAAATCATCAGGTTGATTAATTTAAGTTGTAACATGGTTGTATTTTCATTTATTGTATACCAAGATCAAGAGAAAATTAATGACCACTTATCTTAAGATGTTACCTCCATTATTAGAGCATGATGAAGGGTAAATAAATTTTAATGGTCTCCTCTCTTTTTTTTTCTTGTATCATGGATTATTCATTAGCATCTTGTCTCGTATGTTGTACTCCTTTCTCACTCTTTAGACCTCCCCGCTTCTCTCATTATGTCTTCTCTGCAAGGGGTTAGTGGACAACACATACCCAAAGGAATATACTATTTATCAAAGTACGGATATTGTTTGCCTAAGAGTTAAAGATTAATTTGTAGCTCGTGTTTTCAACGACTCACCACTATCTCAAAAATTTTACATCAAGGTTAAAGTGAGGATATTATTTTAAAGCATACTCTTAACCTTAAATTGATTCTACGAATAGTCTCCTCATATGATTTAAATTTTTTTTTTTTTTGTAGGAGGAGTTAGTCTATATGTACAACTAAATTCTTATATAAGTATGCTTGATGTTCATAATATTTAAGTAATATTCTAAAGCATACTTATAATAGAATAAGGAAGTTTATAGGACTAAAAAGTATTTATTCATATAGAACCAAGAATATGTATGGTGAATCACATGAGAATTTTATTATATATATATTTAGCAAGTTATGTTTTAGCATAGCATAGGGCGAAAATGACCAAGACAAATTAGCAACATGGTATGAGATGTTAATTGTAGTTACATGTTGCATGAAGCTTGGACAAGCGTACCTCATATCTTCATCCTTCTAAGTAAGTGGTGATGAACTTACTTGAAAGAGGAGGGTTCGGGTCTATTGGAGATGCAATAATGCTCACTTGAAAACTTCTTCTCCAATAGATTAAAGTTGTTCTTTCCTACAAAATGTTAATGGACACATACCCGAGGGAATAGCAAGATTGAAATACGGGTTTTTGTTATCCATACTCTTTTTTTATTTTCTTTTATGCTAATCAAGATGATATATGGTTTAAGATTATTTAGCATAAACTGTGTCTATCGTGTTTTATGTTGTTGTTGCAATCTAGCATGGTTCGGGACAAAGATAACTTATAACAAAAGATAAATAAATATTAATACTCACAAGCTTTGGATTTTTTGTGCAAAGTTATCATCCGCCTTGATTCATCTCATATGTGAATTCTTTTCTTGACTTACCCAGATTGAATTTGAGAATTCTCCTATAGGGGTTAGTCCGACAAAATAACTAGCATCTACTAAAGTGTACTATCAGCTCAGAATCAACATAGACTCATGTCCAATTTAAATCGGGGAAAGGATTTTAACCTAAGCACCTTGCTTAATTCAAAAACCTTTTAGAAGTAAGATCGGATCACCTTATGATTCAAAAATTAAACTAGACACCGTGTCTATTTTAACTTAGGAAAACAGTCAATGCTCAATTTCAAGGGTGTATGAAGATACTTCTAAACCTAAGCATACTATAGCAAATACAAGTAGCATGAAAGTACCGTAGAAGTTTATTCAAGTAGAGATGAAAAAGCATAATTATAGTGAGAGTTTTTTTATATTATTTATAAGAATGCAAGTTGGGATAGATATATGAATGGAACTAAACATGTTATGGATGAAAAAAAAAAACTTAAACTAAATGAGATGGATGTTTAGATTGTAAAAAGTAAACATATGGTGGAATGCGAAAGATAACTACTCATCAAATTTAAAGTCCATGAGCAAGACTTTCTCACCTTTATTTCATCATACTTACCATGACTCACATGTTTGGAATTTGTGAGTGATGCAACATCTATGTTTTCGTCACTTGAGATATGAATTAAAGTCTTGTGACGTCGACCTCTTTCTCCAACATTGGATTTGTTATGTTTCTTCTTATTTTGTGGGGGCATGCCGGGAAAGGTCGTAAACCGGTCGTTTATTACCCCGCATATGATATAAAAGTAGACAAACAAGGGTAATCCTGCTTGAACAGAGGTTAATGGTTATTTCGATCACATGCTTAATTATAAGTCTATCAATGTTCTTAATTGCCTAGCTACCTTCCCCTTCGACAACGGCGCCAAAAAATGTTTGTTGGCATTTCTAACGTCACTACTAAAAAGCGAGATAAACCCTACCCCTAACAAAGAACGCCGAGAAAATGGTCGGTATTAAATTAACTTGTCATTAGCAACTAGCCACCTATTTATCACTATCATTCCTAAGCATGAATTAAGTTGTCATCCTTAATTATATTGCTTAAGAAATAACTATAGATTTAGATTTATATGTATTCAATATGACTAGGCAGAAATAAAAGATATGAATATAAAGATAAGAATATAAACTAACTGGGTTACGCAGTTTTACGGATAATTATACCGTTGTAGCATTTTACCTAGGGAAGTCTACCAAAGTTATCGATTTATATTTATACCACTGGGAAGGTCTATATGTAGGACTTATAAACTATAACTTATACTATTGATGCGAAAGGCAAACCATAACTAGAATCCTACTCATAACAGGGATAAGTCACGTGATAAAAGATATATATGATAAATAATAATAATGATCAGTCATCATAAATAGATAAACATCAGAGCTCTTCTAGTCATAACAATAGCTAGCCAATGGATAAACTCAGGAATAAATACTAAGGTAATTCAATAACTACGTCAATGAATAACTCTAATTAGTGCAACTACATCTAGCAATCATTGTTAAGTTAACCCTATATCATTATCACATGCAAAGAGGCATCAACTAATGAGGGTATTAAGACACAAGGGTCACCTCCTTCGCGACCGTGCCCATGCTAGTCCTACGTGCGGAGGGTGGACTACTGAGAGGAACCAACGCACTGTCACTGCGCGGATTACCACACGTCCCGATGCGTCGGGGTGCACTCATGCAGATAAACAAGATATCTAGACACCACGTCTACATATTGTCTACCATCTACCCGGTGGCCGCTTGGATAAACGCTATACGAGCAATTACATGAATTTAATAAGATCAAACCAACTATCCTAGACATATAATCAAAGTAGACAATGACTATTGCAATTAAGAATATATAAGAGATTAAGAACAATGTTGCCTGAATCATAATGAATACAATAAGAGAAAAGTACTAGAACTATACCAAACTCCGCTCTCCGCATTGCACGCCGAGGGCTCCTCGGGATCCCGCCGAAGAACTAGAACTCTTCTACTTCTAATCTAACTAGGCTAAAGCTATGAACTAGAGAGGCTCGATGAACTAGGGAAGGCTCTTGATGGTTGGATCTCAAATGACTTGATGCCTTTAGGGAGGGGGTCTACCCCTTTATTTATAGCCCTTGGGATCGGCGTGCGCCCTAGCAGATCAAACCGACGTAACCAAGGGCCAAGATGACTCCTCGTAGGCGGTGGAGAAAGCTTCTAGAAGGGGGCCGAAACCCTAGCGGGGGCGCCGGGCGGCCCAAGGTGGGGCCGGCCGGCCCCACTTTTCCTCCTCTCGGGGTCCCGTTGCTTCGGTGTCTTCTAGATGCTTCCCGAGCCCAATCGTGATATTTCCGTGGCGGATAAGTTTTTAGTGCTAAATATGCACTAGAATCTCTCTTTTTTAGCTTTTCTGAAAATCACCCTGAAAAATACAAAATATGCAAAACTCGTGGAAATTGTCGGATAAAACCCTAGACTAGTGTGTTTTCTTGTTTTCCTTCGGGTAAAAAGCCCTAGTAAAAGTTGACGTTAACGAGTGTCAACATAGATCAAAAACATCTCGTCGTCATCGCCTTGCCTATAGCAACATTTGCCGCTATGGCTCTCGCCTTGCCTACATCGTCACACGTCACCGTGGCTCTCGTTGCTTGCCCCACTACCCCCTCGTCGCCACACCTCGCCACCGCTGCTGCTTGCCTCACCTTGCTCGTAGGCTGCGTAGCTCACTAGCTCTCTTGGCCGGTGCTGTAGGATGCTAGGCGAAGGAGAGGGAGGAACAGGGCCATTAGATATGAGAATAGGAGTGGCGAGCGGGGGAAGGGTACTTCGACCGCCGTGGTGGCGTCGTCAGTGATGTGGTGGCTCTGTGCTATGCGTGTGGGAGAGTGAGGAGGGGGCGGTTGTCGGTGGGACAAGCCGAGAGGGGGTGGGGTGGTTGCCGGTGGGTGGGATATTGTAGGGTTCCACTTTGTTATTTCAGTTTTTTTTGTTAGGCTTAGAACCGAATTGACCTAGCAAACTTCGATTAGTTGAAAGTGAACCAAATTAGGAACCAATTTTTTTGGTTTCTGTTCCAGTTACTTCAGTGCTGTGTTTAGTTTTCGGTTAATTTTGCCTAAGATATGAAGTATGGTAGTTCTGTCCTATGCAGGAGGCTGAGGAACTTAGCAGGAGGCTGAGGAACTTAGGCACCAACGAATTGAAGGAACAGAGAGAATGCACCTAGGCGCAAGCTAAGTTACCAGGATGACGTAATCGTGGAGTGACGAGCAAAAATATCTCCCGATAATCACGCATTTGTTGGCACTTGGCACAATCAAACGCCCCTGACTTTTTCAGGTTTGACAAAATTTTATACAAAAATATTTATGATATATACTCTCTCTCCATTATCTTTTATAAGATGAACATACTCTCTCTATCTCTGAAAGGAGCGATTTCTAGAATTCGTGCTAGTCAAATATTTTTAAGTTTGACTAACTCTACAGAAAAGAGTAACAATATCTATGACATAAAGTGAGTATATTATGAAAATATATTCTATGGTAAATCTAATAATACTAATTTGATAACATAAATATTAATATTTTTTCTAAAGATTTGTTCAAAGTTTAAAATTTTTGACTTATGATAATTCTAGAAACCACTCCTTTTAGGAATGGATGGAGTAAATATTAAGAGACAAACTTTAAAATCTTTGACCAATAATTTAGCTAACAATTGTATTTATTTTGCCATAAACTTGATACTATTGGATTGGTGATTAAATGTACTACCCAAATATCATAAATTTATAAATATGAATAATATTAATAAATGCTTAAAGTGTAGTTTGGGCGACCGTGTCATGTATGGCAACTTTTATAAAAGGCAATGGAGGTAGTAAAAATATCATTAGGTTAACATGAAGTATACTTTCATAATAAAATTATTTATATACAAATATTGATAGTATTTTCTATATTTTTAGTTAAACATAAAAAGCTTTGACTCCTCAATAAATGAAAAATGTATGCATTTATTTTGGATGGATGGAGTACTTTTTATTCACCAAGAGTCGATTCGAGTCCCTTTGGCGAGCTCCGGCTCGATCAAAGCTTCGGTTATGATATCACCTATGGAGCAACTTCACTCGTAGAGCTTTGAGACCGCTTTTTGGATCGTTTCATAAAATAACTTGTCTTTGTTGTTGTCAAATATTGATAGTATTTTCTATATTTTTAGTTAAAAATAAAAAAAGCTTTGACTCCTCAATAAATGAAAAATGTATGCATTTATTTTGGATGGATGGAGTACTTTTTATTCACCAAGAGTTGATTCGAGTCCCTTTGGTAGAGCTCCGGCTCCATCAAAGCTTCAGTTATGATATCACCTATGGAACAGCTTTCACTCGTAGAGCTCGGCTCCAAATCAAAGCTCCCGTTGGATTGAGTGAAATACCTATAATACCCTTTCTCTTTATTTCCCTTCTCTCCATTTTATCTCTATTCCCCACCGCCTCGTCCTTGTGCGAGGTCTTGGCTCCATTTGCGGCCCGGCAAGCTCATCCACTGGTGGTTCGGCGAATCGGAAACTAGCACCTCGGCGGAGCCACCCATCCCCACGCGTATGCATTGCCTATGCTCGTTGCCGTGCGGCCGTACCATTTGCGGCGACCGTGCCTATGCGCCACGGCAAAGACAAGGACGACCATGGCTGCACGTGGTGGCCACCAGTGCGAGGCGAAGCCAGTGAGAGCTAGAATTTTTCGCTCCTCTTCTATCTCTTCTTGCTTGTCTCACTGCGAATTCAGGAGCTCCTCGCAAGAAGCCATTTCGTTTTGATTTGTTTGGCTAGCTTGGGGAGCCGCAAAATCGCTTCAGGAGTCGGTAGAGAATCTCTACCAAACGGCCCCCAAATCTCTACCCTTTTTTTTTCCCCTCTCTCCCTCATCAATGCATCATCTCATGCACTTGTTGATTCAGTCTTTCTTGCGCCAGCTCGTTCTTCAATCAATTCTCCAATGGAGAAGCCTTCACTCACGAGCTGTGTGTGTGCGCGTAAGTGGACAAAATCAACTTTAGGGCGTGCAACAAGACACAGCAACCAAATCAACACGGATTGACAGACATGGGACCCTACATGAATGTGCGGCGGAGAAGGCGCCGCCTGTGAAGCAACAGCCATCACATGATGGCCCGCATCATTGGCCGCCGGAGCTCCTCAGCCTCTCACCGTCTCATCTCACGCACAACGGCACAAGCACAAACAAAACACCTTCAAGTACAGGAGGGAGAGAGAGAGCGTCTGGTACATCACGGGCCGTCTGCGCGTACGTACCGGCGCCTCAGCCCAACAACAACACGTCGCCCCCGATGTCCCGACCCGTGACTCCCGTAGTCTCCGTCTCCCTCTGCTCCGCTGCTTCCCGTGATCGCCCACCTCCACGTGTCGCGGCCACGGCCGAGCACTGACCGCCGGCCACCGCTACCTAGGACTGTGGGATGACAGCGACCGGGGTCCGTCCGGGCCACGAACAAAATCAGCGAGACAGTGACCACGGGCAGGACGGGAGGCGAACGATCAGATAGGTGTTCTTGGGTGGCGCTACTATACATACTCCTGCTGCTCCTCCGCCAATCCCCGGCGAGCCTGCTAGCTGCGTGGCTTTCGTGTCCGGGACCGGCGCCGAAGCGGAGCGGCCCCCAGTGCTGTGCAACCGGAGCCGGGAGTTGGAGGAGGTGTGGTGTGGTGGCGGCTGTGTGGGCAACAACGGCCAACGGCCACGGCAGGTACACCGTACACCATCTTGTGTCTTGTTCAGTTGGCCACACTTAACATACTTCTAAATTCTAAATAATTCGACACAGACGTCGCGCTTCCTGTTGCTTTCATGGCTGGAGCATTGCCGTCCGCACGGCTCCGCCACCGGTCGGCGATGAGGCCGCCGGATACAGGCACGCGGCCGCAGCGGCGTCGTCCTCGTCCAGTGCCATTGGTGACGGTGGCCGTGTCCGTGGCGCTCGTCTCGCTAATGTGCCTTGCCGTCGCCGCGGACGCGAGCAGAGCGCTGCACCACAGCCGGGAGCACCGGAGGCAGCACCACCGGACGACGGAGAACAAGAAGAACCACCACGTCTCGCTTCCCCCCCGACGCCGACGGCGACTCTTCTCCGCCCGAGCCTCAGCCCCCGGAAGCTGGCGGCGCGCCGGCTCCGCCGCCACTGCTCCCACCGCCTGCCGAGAACGACGACTGCGGCAACGTGTTCGACGTGAGGGCGTTCGGCGCGTCGGGCGCGTCGGGCGACGGCGCGTGCAGCGACGACACGCCCGCATTCCGCGCCGCGTGGAAGGCGGCGTGCTCCTCCGACTCCGCCACGGCCACGCTGCTGGTGCCGTCCGACGGCGTGTTCACCATCAGCTCCACCATCTTCTCCGGGCCGTGCAAGCCCGACCTCACCTTCCAAGTAAGCTTCAGGAGTTACATTTTGGTTCCTCAAAATCGTTGACCCCAATGCAATGCAGTGCAAGCCAAGGCCCAATTTTGACAATAATGCCGTGACTGCGAACCGCGTCGCTGCAGGTCGACGGCGTCCTGATGCCGCCGGACGGGCCGGCGAGCTGGCCGGCGGCCGACAGCCGGAAGCAGTGGATCGTCTTCTACAAGGCCGACCGGTTGACGCTGGCGGGGGAAGGCACCATCGAAGGCAACGGTGAGGAGTGGTGGGATCTCCCGTGCAAACCTCACAGGGTACTCGTCCTCTTCCCTTCCACTCCGCGGTGCATTAGTCAATCTCAGTCCTCTCCTCGTGCCATGGCCATGGCCATTGCCATTACCGAAATGTGCCACGGAAGTTTACCCCCGATCGAAGAAACACGCGTGACGTTGTGTCCGTGCATGTCCAGGGTCCAAACGGGTCGACGCTGCCGGGACCGTGTGACAGCCCTGCGGTAAACCTCGCCGGCCACTTGGAAGAATCCTGTCCTTGTTTTCGTCGAAATCCTTGACGACCTCACTCTGTTCGTGGAAAATTGTATCTGCAGCTGATACGATTCTTCTTGAGCAATGACGTGACGGTCTGCGGCCTGCGGATCGAGAACAGCCCGCAGTTCCACCTCCGGTTCGACGCCTGCGAGCGCGTGCGCGTCGACGGCATCTTCGTCAGCTCGCCGGCGTCCAGTCCCAACACGGACGGCGTCCACGTCGAGAACACCACGTCCGTCCAGATCCTTAACTCTAGGATCTACAACGGTAAGCTCAAACAGTGACTGAAAGCACAGTGACTATCAAGTTTCCATCAAACACTGAGCTCCACCTGTCATTGGCTCACTGCAGGCGACGACTGTGTCGCCATCGGCGCCGGCTGCTCCGATGTCCACGTCGAGAACATAACATGCGGCCACGGCCATGGCATTAGGTAGGTACCTTTCAGTCACTCAACAACGCGCTCGGCGCTTCCATGGCATTAGGTACTGCTTGTATAGTGATCCTGACGCAGCAAGCTGTTGTCATGCTCGCAGCATCGGCAGCCTGGGCGTCCACAACACCCACGCCTGCGTGTCCAACATCACGGTCCGCAACGTGCGGATCCTCGACTCCGACAACGGCGTCCGGATCAAGACGTGGCAGGGCGGCACCGGCGCGGTGACGGCGGTCGAGTTCGCCGGCGTGCAGATGCAGAACGTCAAGAGCTGCATCGTCATCGACCAGTACTACTGCCTCGGCCACGGGTGCGCCAACCAGACCTCTGCCGTGCGCGTCGCTGGGGTCACTTACCGGGACATCCACGGCACGTACAACCCGCAGGCCGGCGCGCCCATCCGCCTCGCGTGCAGCGACGCCGTCCCCTGCACGGATATCACCATGTCCGGCGTCGAGCTGCTGCCGGCCGGCGGAGACGAGGGAGCGCTGCTCGCGGACCCCTACTGCTGGAACGCGTATGGAGTCATGGAGACGCTCACGCTGCCACCGGTGTATTGCTTGCTGGAAGGCAACCCGGAGTCTCTCCAAGATCCGCTCATGGGGTGCTGAGATCGCATTGTTTTCTTCACTAACAAAGCTTTCTCTGTCTTGTGAAGTAAATGCTAATACACACGACAGTCTGCATATGACAAATTACAAATACGCAAAAAGCAATGTGAATTTCTCGAATGGCATGCTCACAGCTATGGAAATTTGAGCTGCAATGTATTCAAGAGTGTAATACGCAGTCGAGCCTTCTAAAACTTATTAAGAACTGGCAGAACTTTTGCTTACTCGATCCTCTTTGTCATGCAAGTAAAAGACGCCCCAGCATAAGATACACAATGACGAAGAATCTCCGTAGATTATAAGAAACTAAAAAAATGGAAGCAGGACAACAACAACCGGAGTGCTGGTCACAGGACGGAAAGGATGCAGAATTCATTGCCAAAATTTTGCTGGACCACGAACAGGTACAGCTATATTGTGCCTCATTAGACAGAACAAGCATCTTGGCCTCCATCTGTTATATCCTAAAGAAGCTGGCTACACATCTTGAAAGGAGGGCTTTTAGCATAAATATATACATCGCAAGTCTCATCCAGAAGCATGTTATGCAACTAAACTGTAATTCTGCATCCTACCCGATCATAATACTCGACTATACTTTTAGGTGAGGGAAACTAATTAGATTGACTGTATTGATATAGATGATCTTGAACAGAAAATCACCAAAGTTGAGAAGCCGCCAAAATGTGTCATTCAGACTTCACGGATAGCCTCTCTGCAGGTTCGGAATACAGAAGAAGAAAAAGGTTAATAGACCTTCCAGACTGAAATATAAAGGTAACAGATTTACCGAAAAAATGGCCTACTTATGAGCTCATATGTCACGATCATTGATGTGCCCCAGAGAGACATGTTAAGAAACCTCGGTCCAAAACCTCTATAAAATCCCCCTCCAGCCATCTTCATCAAGCAGCAGCCTGGTAGTTTTCATGACAGAAGGCCTACCCTTACCATAGTTGTCCATAACCTGAAATCACATGCAAATATGAACACCAGATAGAATTCTCACAAATATCATGCATGAAAACTGTTCCTTCTATGACAGTTGATAGCTACTTAGCTGCGCCAACATTTTTTTTTATTGAACACGCTGTGCCAACATTAAGTTCGGGTACATATCCTATGTAGCAAAGGTGGTACGTTTAAACAGCCAAACAGCCAACTCAAAGATAATCCGCATACCTAAGGTATAACATGATCATCGCAGTATTGGTCACCACAGTATTGTAGACATCATTCATTAGCACAGGCAACAACTAAAATGTTGCAGTGCCAGCCTTGAAATGTCATATTTATTGAATAATAGGTGTGCTTGCGAAAATGAGGCACCTGACACAGAGGAACAATAAGCTTGAGACCAGACCTGTGTCACCCAGGTTAAGAGCTCAAACATGATCTCACAAGCTACCTAGAATAATGGACATTCAGTCCTTCTCCATCGTATATTGAGGAGCTTCAGGTCCAGTTGAAATCCTGTATATTAAAAACTACCCATATTTCACAAGACAGAAAGTATAGCCTAGGCTGCCCTTTCAAATTCTATCTTGCACCTTCTGGCTACAACCAACATGTCCATCCTTGTTGCACAACCATTTATAGTAAAAAGAGGCCGAAAGCATAATATTATTACTTTCAAGGCATGTCAACTTCTAAATTACAGGAAGAATCACCGAATGAAACCCCCTGTGATCTTCTGACACTCAGAAAATGAATCAAATTCCTAGTCCATAAATCTTGTCTGATAAATAAGATAGTAACAAACAGCTGGGATGCTAGGTTTCTAATACCAGAAATAACGTACTAGCACAAAGAAAACATGACAAATGCCGCAGAAATCCACAAAGATAGATAAACACACATTCAGAAGAACAATTAAACTTACCTGAAGCCGAGTCTTGATGGTATCTATTGGAGTGGTGATAATCGACGAGCAAGCACCAGCAATTGTTCCCTTAATCGCTTGGACAGCAACAAGTTCTGATTGAGATGGTTTTGTTGGCGAGTCATTTCCATAACCCAAACTCCTATTTTAGGATTGCAAGAATATTAATCAAGCATGGCATTAGTATTTTTATAGACGTAATGAACAATAAGTGCTAAATAAAAAAAACACACACCTCCAAATAGCATGTTGAGCACCACCATATGCACTCCACCAAAGGGCTGAAGCTGGTGACTGAGTCAACATAGTGATTCCAAAACCTCGGTAAAGCCCACGGATCCCTTCTGTTCTGACAACCTTATTTATCACATCAAATGGGCCCCTGTATGTTGCCATCCCTGGCAATCCTTGAACCATGAGCCTTTGGCAAATCTGTATGTTCAGAAATATGGAAGAGCATCATGTAAATTAAGAATGGCATGGCATACAGAAAAATGCTTTTAAGCACGCTTGTTGTGAAGCAATAATACTGTGTAATGGAATGGATTTATATGAAAGAATTATTCCTAAAGAGGCCACAGCCCTTGCTCTGTACAAAAACATAGATATAGTCATCTGGAACTTCATGAAACAGTACAACAATCATAATTTGACATGTGCCTAGCTATACATCATAAAGGGATGTAATGCTTAAACTTACTAAGAAATCTAAATAGAGTATTAAGAGTTTATAGGGTTTCAACTTCCAAGCAATTGCAACATGCTAAGTTCACTATAGAACTATCGCCTAAAAAGGATCCGTCGAATTGAACATTTCTGTGTTGATTGCTTCATGTGTCATGTATCAGATTTTCAGATTTTATGCTCTTATGTCCTCTGTTGGAAACAGATATATATATATTCAACAAACTTGTTATCATGCTGTTGGTGATTTGACTAATGGTTGCTAAGCACAAAAGTTGGACTTACGACAATATGGAGCTAATGTGATAGAATGCTCACCACATCTAGAGGCACAAAATATGAGCATGAACAGATACTCGACATCAGGCCTGCAACACCATTTGCTACAGCAATTCGTGATGCCTCTGACATATCAAGATCTTCGCAATACTTAAACGTCATTTCTTTAGACATCTCCAGTGATGTTAGAGCTAGCACTCGCCCAGGTAGAGCTCCAACAGCAGAGGTGCCAAATCCTCTAAAAATGCCAGGGATGCCATCGCTTCTCAATATCCTCCTAAAAACAGCAAACCCAGACATATGGGCAAGCCCACCTTCAGCGACCTGCATCCTAGTCTTCACAACAGCTGTTGGGTGCAGAACACCTTGCTGGGCCGTAAACAGAATAGCTCCAATGACATGAAACCTTGTCTTGTCCAATCTTGAGCGTGATACAAAAAGATAGCTACATCAGTTACATGAATCTGTAAAATTGATATTCTCTTTATAGATTTGGAGTCCATAATTTATGCAAATTTCCATTTTCCAGCATGACATTTCCAAAATATATGCAATTCTACAGGCCTTTGTGTACAGATGACATGAAAGCCAAAATTACTGTCCATCACATCAGAAATCACTGATGAAAAAGCGAGTACAGGTGAAATGAAAACAAAAATTACTGTCTAGTGTCCATCACGTCACTGATGAAAAAGATGCAGGGAACAATTACAGTTCCAAAATGTGATTTTAAAGGAAGGTTATGGACCCTAGAGTGATCTACAACCATTAGGGGTAGCTGAACTTCTTTCTTCACTCAAAATATTTCTACATATACAAACTTTGAAGAACTTTATGGTGCATCAAAGTTCATGAAATCTTGATGCGTGTATACCTAGGTTAACAAATGAATCACCCATTCTTTTAAAGGCAAAAGTCCGCATTGTGTGCAGCGATTGCCCATCTAATGGAAATTGCCTTGAAAAGTTAAGAATTCATGACACAAATGAAAATAAGCACATAAGATCTCAGTACAAATCCCTATAAGCTATGGCTTGAATCAAGGACGCCAGAAGCACACTTAGAATCTGAAACTGCGGGGATGTGTACCAAAACAACAGGTCACATATAAAAAAGCAAAAGAATTTGAATTTCCTTCTTGTTTCGAGTACATGCTCAACTCAGTGTCAAATGTCCATACAACGACGAACACTAGAGTAAAAAAGCATGTCTACCACGAGTTTGATGCAGATAGAAGTATAGTAACAGCCTGAACATAGCGGCCACTGCTGGAATTGGGGAAATACAATCGATTCCTCTCTACCACGTCACGTTTTGCCAAGTAAATTTACAGCTTTCCAGAAGACCCAAGTTCCGTTCCCCGTCCACATCTGCGGCACTGATCTCGTGGATCTCTGCCGCGCCCCAGCCCACCAAAAGGTTGGGGAGAAGACGCAATGCGCCCGTGAATCACCTTCCTGTAACCCACGCTCCCCGGCTGCCCATTCCTCATCCTTGCCCCTGCCTAGCACGGGAACAAGCGGCGGGCTAAGATCCCAACCAAACTAAAAGCACGCTGCCGATGATGCGAGGCCGCAAACGCCCTCCCCGCGCGTCAGGATGAAAAGATTCCTCATTTGGTTCTTATAATAATAACTCTCTAAGAAGGGGACCGTGGCGCATACCTCTCCCAGTTGATATTGGCCTCCGCGAGCGCGATCCCCGCCGCGGACGCCTCTGAGGTATCCGCCGCCGCCGCCGCCATGGACTCGCCACACGCCTACACACAGGGCAGGAGGCGGCTCCGCGGGAGGAACAAACAAATAGAGGAGAAGCAGAGCGGCGGTTGGTGCTGCTCCTCACTTCCGTGCGTGTTCCCGGTGCCGCGGCGCGGTTGAAGACTTGAAGTGGTGTCGGCGCCGCCGACAGCGAGCGAATACGCGCACAGGGAAAAGAAAGCAGGCAGCGGCGGAGGCCGGAGGTGGGGGGAAGGAGGCGGACGGAGCCAGTTTTGTTCGGGTGCGCCACCTCGAGGCGTTAGGGGTTTTGGTTGGAAGATTCCAGCACGCTCGGGTCGGGTCGGCGACCCGCGGGGCGCGCTGCTGAACTTGCCATTCGGCCGGCCTCGCCTGACTGACCTGCGGGCCCTAAATGGGTGGGGACCGCGGTGGGACCCGAGAGTCGGTGGCGTGAGTGGGGCCGGGCGGAGCGTGTGGTGGGTGTTTCTCGCTCTCCTGCTCTTGGGGAGTCGAGAGGGATGGCAGCCGAGGAAAGCTGCGCCAGCGAGGCGGAAGGGGGCACGTGTCACGCGCCCATTGAGCCTTGCTGTCAGCCTCGCCACGTGAGTCAAAGAAGGCAGGTGGGCGACCTCCTTTTCGATTCTGTTGTTTCCGCAACCCCGCGTCGCGTGGCACGTTGAATCAATGGCGCGTGCCTCAGCATGACCATTCGTCGTCCTCAGCTCCCATTGATGATTTATCGAATTTCTCTTGAGCCAGGGTGGAAGAAGCTGACAGGATTTATATAAGCCAGCTAAAAATTAAAACACTATAAAAACAACTAGTTTTATGAGAAAAAAATATTATTAGTTTATAAATTAAAATAACTTTTTAGCTGAAATAAATAAGCTAAAAAAGTCTTGCAAACATGTTTAGTAGCTGTCCTTCTCAAAAGGAGAAGGCCCTTTAACTTTCACTTTCCGATTTCAGGAAATCAACCTAAGAAACACTAGTCAAACTACAAAAAAATTACCACCATATAAGAGTAACTTCAAGAGTGTGTAGAAATTTGAATCTCTAAATTAGCTCTCCAAACTAATATAGACACTCAAATGATGTGTTTTGGTAACTGCTTCTGCTTTCAAAAAGCTAAAGCCAACCAAAAAAATAGAAACTTGAAGTTGTTTCTTAGAAGTAGCTATTTTTTAGCTGTTATTGCTACTGCTATAGCAGTTGCTCTCATATCAGTGTGTTAGTAGCCAATAGTTTCTACTTTTTACCATGAACCTTGTTTTTGGCTTTTTTCGTATTCTTCTTTTTTGAAATAATGAAAATATATATTTTTAGATTTGTTTCACAGCTGTTTCAACGGAGATTGAGATATGAGGTTGATTTTATACTCGTTTGAACCATACTACAACTTATAGCTTTTCATAGTCTATAACTCACATGAGCTTTTACATAGTCTACAGTTTATAGTAGTCTTTTCTAAAAGACAAAGGTCAACCAAACACACGTCTTATGGGTCTGATTGGTTGACAACCAAAATTTGCTATACCAATGATTTGACAAGCCAAATCTTAGGCAAAAAAGTTACCAAAGATTTGGCAAGCCAAATGAGAGTAGTTGGCAAATTTTGGTAGCCAACCAATCGCTAGTCAAAATCATGGTTTGCCAAATCTTTGGCGGGGCAAATTTTGGAGGCCAACCAATCAAGCACTATCTAAATTAGGCTCTTTATTTTGGAAAGTGATCCTAGTGGTCTTGCAGTAAGTGGAGCTAGGGCTTCAGTGGTTAATTAACATAATTAATGTTACTCGAATTAAGTGGATTAATCGATCGGGTTCTTCCATATAGTATAGGCTCTAAACTTTAAACCTTTTTTGTTATATATATATATATATATATATATATATATATATATATATATATATATATATATATATATATATATATATTTCTACAAGTGTTGGTTTGATGGTTCTGTATCATCACTTTGTTTCTACCTTTGGATGTTGAATTTATGTATGGTGTTGATGACTGTACTATCTCATTACTTGATACACTGCCCCTTTCAATGATATAGTTTTTTTTATTTAGACAAATTTGGGCATATATAACTTTGGTTATAACTAGCTTATAGTGGAAGAACTTTGGATTTTTACCAATGATTTTTGAAATAATAATTATTTACATAAGAGAACTATATCAAAGCAACTAATATACAATATTTCTAGGGCATAAGTACCCATTCTCGCTAAAACCTAGATTTCATCAATCTAGAGATGTGCTACAAGTCAAACCGAGGTTTTCCACGTGTGACACCAGATCCACGGTCAAGCTGCTCCATGATAAATCAAAGTTGGTGCTTCTATAGCAGCAAGTGGATGCATTGTACCCATAGGGTAGTTAAGTTCAACTTGCAAGAGATTTTCCTATTCTCTATATTGTACCATGAGTCTTGATTCAGGTCAAGGGTGTTGGGGGTTCTTTGGCAGCTGCTGTTTGTTTCTATAGCGGCAAGTCGATGCATTGTACATAGGTTCTGTACTAATTTTTGTTGGTTCTTTTCAACAGAACATGTCATACTTGTAATAAGTTGTCTCATTTATCTCCAACCGATGTGTCTTTTTTATGATAGACATTGACACATTTGCATGAAAGACCAATATCTGCTAACAAGCATTCACCAACACATAGAATTATCAAGAAACAACTGCTCTAGATGGGCTGCTGGATCTGATCTTCAGAACTAGACTGCTGCTTGAGAAATTTCAGCCATCATCAAAGTCAAGTGGCCATCTAAATGGTCATGGCCAAAAGGTGCATTTGCTAAACGAGCATTGCTAATTTAATTTTGAGCTACCAAGCAATCAAAGCCCTACCATAATCGTGAAATCTTAGGCATCAAGGTTACCTGTCGATAATCCTGATGGGATAATCATTATGCAAAAAAGATCAATACAATAGAAGTGATCTTCAAATCAGCTATACATATGCAAAGTTCTTCGTTATCAAGTCAATTGGTGAGGCAGATGTCCACAAATCAATAAATTGCAGTGTATGGTCAAGTTACTCCAATGGAAACATCAAGCCAGATAGCACATTCAGGGATGTCGACAGGAGATGGAGGAGGAATTCTACTGAGTGTTCAGTTTTCTTGTTCTTCTCTGTGAGTATTTATTTATTGAACATCCATAAAATTGATTGTCCTCGAAGTTTAACTATTGAATTTTTAATTGTGTTGATTATCATGTCATTGGTAGTGGTCAGTTGGTTAGGTTCCTTATAGGAAAACCTGTCCACCTTGGTTCAAATTCTCGACTTTGGTATGGATGTTCATAAATTTTCTGGACGTTGACCTTTCAGTAGTAGGGGATATTCCCCGTCGACAACGAGGTGTCTATAGTGACTTCGTCAATCTCAACATTTTTTGGCATATTTTTTATAGAGGTGCTCATAGAGATAAGTTTGTGTGCTTGTGTTTATTGGGGGTGAGTGTGTGTATTGTGAGTGTCTATGTGTCTGTACTGTGTAATCCGAAAAAAATGATAATGGTTACGTGTGTGTTAATGTGGCATGGCTGAGATGGTTGAACCTGTCGATATTCACAAGTATGGACTTCTGGTCGGGATAAATGTGCCACATCATTTAAGATACTACACAAAATGTTCTTTGCAGCATATCACACATCAGAATATGAAAACAAGCCCGTCACACATAGCAAAGATACACAAGAATTAAGTGTCATTTCTAGTTTTCCGTTGGAATGTATTGTACAGTGAAAGTATCAATTTCAGGGAATTTCATTTTAAGGATATTTATTTCTCTAGTATTTTCATAGTCACTTGGCATAATAACTTTTGATGTTTTATGAAGTCGAGGCCTCGTGTCATGATCTGCCACGATATCTGATTTGCAGATACCAAACATCCTAGGATATCAGTGCTCAGGATCTTCATGGAAAATCAAAGTGTGGGAATGCCTGTTTGATGATTTTTCGAGATATGAGGGGGAAGAGACAAAATAAGCCACAAAGAAGGTACAAGCTGTCATGTTGCTCTAGATTTTGTACTTGTTTCACAGCTTACAAAGAATGTGTCTGACACTAAGCAGACAAAATCCGGCAGAATGCTAATAGACTGAACATCTGAGATGCAAAATGCGTCAGAGAAGGCACTTGAACCCAAGGCGATCAAACCTCAAGTGAGACTCGGAAAGAGAATGGACTACAGGGAAGCCACTGCAATGGTAATTGAAGTCACGAACTCCAAGCTCGAAGACAGGTGTGGACGGTAAACAGCAGTAATGGAAGAAGGCTGAAAACCCGAAGCAGCATTCAGACAGCAGCACATCGAAAGTACCTGAAAAGAAGCCAAACGGAGTTTATGGCTCTGAAAGTATACCTCCAGAGGCTGACGAGGAACAGAGGATCATCGCCAAACTTGGTTCTCTCAAGACCAGTTCCAAGACAGCAGAGGCAGACCATGAGAACAGCACAGTTGGTGTGGTGAGGATTGGCTCGACGCCGGTCCGTGTTGACACTTGACAGTTCTGAGGTCTAGTGGATAGGGGAAAGAGTTTTTATTTCACAGTTTATCCTTCTGAGTTTATGTTTGGTCCCAGGTTTTTAATTTCCCTCTCTCTTCTTGTAGAAAATGTCAGTCTTAGGTTGGTGGTTTCCCATCGTCGACATGGCATCAAAACAGGGGGAAAGATGAATAGTTAGTTTCTATAGTTTTTTGTTGTTGAGATTGAGAAATGTTAGATTCTAGTTTCCTGGTGGTGGGAAGGTACTTTTGCAGCACTAAGATGATGGTGGTTCCTTTTGGAAAAGAAAGGAGGCAAATCAAGAACAAGATGTGTTGTTTTCATCATCACATTAAGAAAAGAAAGTAGAGGATTTGGGCGTTCCGGGGATGGTGATGTGCGATTTCTTCCTAGTTCTAATTTCTCTGTTTGTTTTCCTGTGCTGTGGCAGCTGTGTATATACGGTTGTTACGGGCGTTGCCCGGAAATCAGATTGGCAATGCAATGCTTGATCAATAATTTGTACTAGTACTATAATGTGATCTGATAGAGTAGGGGTTTGTTTTTCTTTGCAACATTAATGGAACTCCGACGTGACTTGCTAACTCTCTCAAGTACGTACTCAAGTTGGATGGGATTTGAGCGCAGATCGATAGGTGGAGTCTGAGTAGTGTGTTTGGTTGCATTGCGATAGATGGTGGGCATTCATGGATGACGCTGATCTTTCCCGATTTCGGACACGTCCAAAGGACAAGGACCTCCACCTCCCTCTCCCTGCACACAGAGCATGCACAGCAGCACATGCCGTGGCGCACTGCCGGGTGCTATAGCTAGGCCTAGGCGCGCCTCACCCCACGCGACGTCGACGCGCCTTCGCGCTACGGTTGGGAGGGGCCGAATTCCTCTCCCGAGCCCCTCCCGACGGTTGAAATGCTCACGAGCTGGCTGTGGATCGTCGGCGGGTTGCTTTCCAGCTTCTGCCATCCGGCCGGCGGAAATCAACTGCGTCTGGGTTGATTCCAAAATGACATCGCAACCGCCGGGTCCGGACTGTGTGTGTTACTGTGTTGTGTTGTGTTGGTCACGGACGAGCGTTTTACTTGTGGCCACCGGCTCTTCAGTATTCATTCGTGTCACCCATGTCACCCGTGCACTTGACGACATCTAGCGCGCGCTCTGCGTGCGTGTAGTGCAGTGCAGTCGCCATGGCGGACAAGGAAAATGCGTTCCAGTCCAAGGAGGCCACGACAAACAAAAAAACCTGCCTTCCAGTTCCAGGCAGCGGCGTGCTCGATACTCGATCGATCGGCATTGCAAAACGGCGCACGTTCGTCAATCGTAGGGCACACTCTTGTACATAAAGTCGTTCTCCAGCACGCACGAACGCGTGATGTGCCAGTGCAAGTGCGGCGAGCGCATACGACGAGCGACGATGGTAGCAGATGATTACTTTGGGCAACAATTGGATAAGTGGAGAGAGTCGATACATCCTGATCGAGCGGGGGCAACCGGCTCCCATTCGCGCACGGGCAGAGCGGCCACTGTCCTGCTCACGTCGTCGACGGCGTTGTTGCTTGCTGCTTCCGCCACACCACAGCGGTGCTACCGTACCTACTAGCTATATACACGGAGCTTCAATTCCGAGCTGTACTCCTACATCAGTAGACATCAGTAGAGTAGACTGATCGATCAGTATCCATTAATTAGTCGCGGCCAGGCTTTTCTCCGGGGCCGGCAGGATGGGTGGTGGTCCTGACTGCCGATGGCCGCGCCCCGGCACCTACCTGATGACGCCGGCCCGCCCGCGTCGTCGGTCCGGCGGTCCCCGAACGATGTCCAGGTCCTGAGCCAGCGAAACCGATGCCGTCGCCGTTCCGACCTCGCGCGGTCGCGTCCCGCGCACACCGCGGGAGGGCGTCGCGCCTCCCTCCCACCTTTATTTATCACAAAAATCATCATCAGCCCGCGCCACCCACCAAACCACCCTTGACTCCAAGCATACATAGCTAGATGGGAGGGTCCTATTCGATTCATAAACACGCGCGTTTAATGGATGTATCGCCTTTCTCCGCTTGCTTGCTTGGTTGCCTTTTTTTTTCCCCCACCACAATTATGCTGTGCTCCGTCGTCGGTTTCGTGCCACATCTCCTCATCTCCCGACAACGAGGAGATGCTACTTGTACTACCTACTACTTTGGGCGAGGATGCATGAGGCCACAGCTCAACTGCTGCCTGCCTGCCTATACATACCATACGCAGCAGGTCAGCTGGTCGGTCAGGTACACTCACGGCCCTGCACTGCACGGCAGTCGGCACGCGGCGGCCCCTGCATTGCTCACTACTACTGTTTGCGTTTATATGCTTGCTAGCTTCTTGGGCGTCCATCCACCGGACGTGACCGTGAGGAGCAACCACACGATCGATATAGAGACGGGAAGGATCGGAAGGAGAAGGAGATCTATCTAGTCTAGCATATAGATAGCGAGGATGACCAGCGGCAGTGCAGGCGGCGCGGCGGCCGGAGGAGGTCTAAGGCGGCGGTTCCGCTGCTGCGGCTGCAGCACTACCTGGTGCTGGCCGGGGTGGCGGCCGCGGTCGTCCTCGCCTGCCTCAGGTACGCGCCGGACACCGGCTTCCTGGCCGTCGCGCCGCCGGTGGAGGCCGCCGCGGTCGCTGTCGCCCGCGCCCGCGCGGAGGCCGCTGATGCTGCAGGTGCGGCCCGAGGCCCGCGCCCGTCGTCGTCGTCGTCACGGGTGATCATCTTCAACTTCGGCGACTCCAACTCCGACACGGGCGGCATGGCGGCCGTCAACGGGATGAACCTGAACCTCCCCGAGGGACGCACCTTCTTCCGCCGCCCCACCGGAAGGCTCTCCGACGGCCGCCTCGTCATCGACTTCATCTGTGAGTTCTGAATTCGCACGATCGCTCGCTGCTACCATACCATGCGTGCTTTCCCGCCACGCTTGGAATTCAACTTTAGGCAACACCGTAAAATTCTTTTTCTTTTTCCTTCAAAAAATGCAAATTCATAAATCTCTCTCACAAACAGATCTCAGGTAGACTTATTATAGGAAACATACGAACACTGTTCGATCAAGTAGGCCGCTAGCTGGCTATTCCTACTTGTGCATATATATATATATAAAGACTTCTACTTCTAAGTACAAACTATCGTAGAAAGAGTTTAAATAAACCGCTAGAAAGAAACAGATGGCTTTTTGAGATGCAACAAAGTGGAGGACAGGTGTTAAAAGGATATTGACGTATCAAGTAGTATCCACCATAATGGGATCACAAAATTAAAAGTGATATTGATGTCGGTTGTCGGCCCAAAGGTACATTCATGTACATCTCTGCACAAGCACAACAGTCGGCAGGAACTGCCCGCAGCAGCTGTGGCAAAAAAGTCCAGTGCAAATTATTGTTGCAGCGATCAATCACTGACCGCAGGCCCAGGGATCCACGCTGCAATATAATGCCAGCCTTTGTTTTGCAAACCTTCTCGCAGGCGTCGGTGATCTGTTCTCGCAGGCGTCAGTGATCTGTTCTTCACTTAAATGTTGCTGTCTCATTTAAGCAGCTTATTTAGTTCTTCACCATGCACTTTTTCGAGAGGAAATTTTTTACGCCATGTTACAGCTTATTGTTTGGAGTTGATGATATGGGTTCTGGCATGCGTCGCCTGCAGGTGAGAGCCTGCACACGCCTTACCTGAGCCCATACCTCAAGGCGCTGGGCGCGGATTTCAGCAACGGCGCCAACTTCGCCATCGGCGGCTCCACGGCGACGCCGGGGGGCTCTCCCTTCTCGCTGGACGTGCAGCTCCATCAGTGGCTCTACTTCAGGGCCAGATCCATGGAAATGATCAACCTAGGTATGGAGTTGCTTCTCAGTTATATTAAAGCTACTAGCAGGAGAATCTTGTGATAGTAATTTGGTGTGAGACCGGTCGATGTGTGGGGCATGCATGCAGGGCAGAGGCCACCGATCGATCGCCTAGGATTCAGAAAGGCCATCTACACCATCGACATCGGGCAGAATGACCTGTCTGCTTACATGCACCTGCCCTACGATCAAGTGCTTGCCAAGATCCCCGGTTTTGTTGGTCAGATCAAGTACACCATCGAGGTATATACATATATATAAAAATCCCCTACCTTTTTTTTTCCTCTTCTGTAACTAATAGTGCTAATAGAAAAAAAAAAGGAAAGAATGATGATATATATATGCTATGATTCCAGTTTGGACACGTGTTCTGAATAAGGTAGACCTGATGAACAAAAAAATCATTGATCACTGGACAACATTTGCCTGCAACAATATAGTAATTGACATCACACCCTTCTTGATTGTGATACGTAGACGCTGTACGCGCACGGGGCCCGCAAGTTCTGGATCCACGGCACGGGCGCGCTGGGCTGCCTGCCGCAGAAGCTGGCCTTCCCGCGGGACGACGACACCGACCTGGACGCCCACGGCTGCCTCAACACCTACAACAACGCCGCCAAGCGCTTCAACGCGCTGCTCAGCGAAGCCTGCAGCCAGCTGCGGCGACGGATGGTGGACGCCGCGCTCGTCTTCGTCGACATGTACACCATCAAGTACGACCTGGTGGCAAACCACACAATGCACGGTAATCATATTCTGATTAGTACTAGTATTAATTAGCCAATGCAATGCAATCTGAAAGGCAATCACTTCTGAACTTTTCTGAACTTGTTGCAGGGATTGAGAAGCCTCTGATGACGTGCTGCGGCTACGGCGGGCCGCCCTACAACTACAACCACTTCAAGGCGTGCATGTCGGCGGAGATGCAGCTGTGCGACGTGGGCACGCGATTCATCAGCTGGGACGGCGTGCACTTCACCGAGGCCGCCAACGCCATCGTCGCCGCCAAGGTGCTCACCGGTGACTACTCCACGCCCAGGGTCACCATCGCCAGACTCGTCAACTCCACGCTGCCCAACGACGACTAAAAGCTCTGCCCGGTGTTCATCATCCGGATACATATATGTACATGCAGTGCAGGATTGATCGATCCATATATATCCGTAGAAATCTACGAGTAGCTCATTGTAGGTTCGTCGTAATGTGTGGGCCAAGATGACGCAGCGATCGAACTCGTGAAGAGCTGGTTCACCGCTCTCATCAGGATCGAGTTCGAACGGGCAATTCCATGGCACCGCGCCGAGTGACACAATTGATTTCTTTATTTTTAACTTAGTAAAAAAAAGAAGATGGGGCTTGGACCAACCAACTTGTTTTGTGGGGATGGGCTTTCGAGTCTTTTATTTTATATTTACATACATACATCTATCATGTATATACATAACATGCAATGCATATATATGTGTGTAACATTTACAGTTATTTCTTAAAGCATTTTGAGAAATTCGATCAAATAGGTAGGGAATGCGACGAGCCACCGATAATAGCCATTGTGATAGCAAGGCCTACAGGTGGGTTTGGATAGGTCTGGTTCTAAAAATCACAACTATTTCAAAACTGATTAGCAGACCCCGGATGCTCCATGGAGGTTCTGGATAGATGCGTGGAGTCTGTTCTCTACCAGTGTGACTTTTATATAAGCCTTCCTAGAGGTTGTGTTTAGCTGCCCAATGTAGTGCTAACACCTATATAACTTGTGGAGAAACTATATCAGGGTCATTAATTAAAGCACAGCACAAGATGGACAAGATTTTCTCCATGGTTCAGGTTGCCACTATGGCTTGCCTATGCTAATGTTGTTGAGAGACCCACAATAAAGGCTCAGAGTTTTTTCCAACTACTACGAACACAAGGCTTGACATGTGCTGTTGTGGTTCGGTTGTGATGAGTGATTATCAACAAGTTTCGCATCTTGCATTGAGTTGTTTAACTAACCATGGTATGAGTTCGGTTGTGCAACATGTCTATTGGCTTATAATGCCCAGGTGTGGAGCTCAAAGTTTGTGGTCGACAACGAAAGTGAAGATCAAGCGGGTCTGTGCCAATGGACTGAGAGCAGCGAAGGGCGGATGCCAAGGCTTGACCAAGGGACCAAAAAAGCTAGGTGACCAACTGCATGGGTGATTGACACATGGGGGTCATCAACAAGTGCAAAAGTACATAGGAGTGACCATATTGACCAAATCAAGACGGTGGACATGCAAGTCAAGTGGAGACTCAGTCAAAGATGATGGTGACACCTGCCGAATAGTTTGGTGGGTTGAGCCTCAATACCACCGGTGGATGGTTTTCAAGTTTAGGCCTCGAAACCCGAGTGCTATTCCAGTGGGATCATGGGCAACAGTGGAGGCTTGCGTCGGGGCAAAGCTGGCATGTGGTCTTTGGATGAATAGATTTTGAGTTGGACCATAATGCCCTTTGGGTTAGGTGGTTCACTTTAAATATCTAGGAGCACTTTTGGGAATGTGTAATATGATCCATAAATAGAGAGGGTTGCCCCCAAACACCTCTCATCTCTCTAGTTGTTTAGTTATCAGTCTCTCTATTAGGTTTCTCTCTAGACTATTATTGAGATTTGTAGATGATTTAGAACTGCTTAATCTTTCATCTGTGAACCTTATAGCTTGTGATCTAAGTGAAAATGGAGGCCCTAACCTTCTCTTGTCCTCGTAGCTTCAAGATCTGAGTCAATTTCGTTCTTGATTTGGTTTTGAGGTTTCCCCTTCCTGGTCGCCCTCTCTTTTTTTGTTGGATATTTGGTTCCTGTGACTTGAGGGGTGTTTTTAAGGCTTGATATGTGCAAGAACTTCTGGTCAACCTATGTACTGAGTGGTTTGAACATATTAACCATGAACACAAAAATCCATCCTTGGAATCATCTTTGAGAAAAACCTCCTTTGCTTTAGTGATTTTGAGCATGTTTTCTAGTTGTTTTAGAGTTTAATATTTGGCAGATAGTTTTTAAAGATTCTTTGTGAACCCATGTGTAAAATTTGGTTTCAATCCGATTTGATTTGGACCATTTTTTTCCTTTAGAGAGATCTCGTACCACTAGCCAGCTAGAGGCCTTCCTCCAATAATATCAACACAACATTCGGCTAGAGTTTCACAAAGAGCTCGAATGCGAGGGAACTGGCTATTTTCTATATTCAATTGTCTTAAGATCAATCAAGAAAGATCAATCAAGAAGCGCTGGTGGTTAGTAGCTTTAATGAAAGAGAAAGAAACGAGTTGTTCGTTATTGAAGTAGAGTAAAGGAGAAACTAGTGCTAATAATATCTCAACATTAATTCTTTGAGAAACCTACTAGTAAAATAAATTCTAAAAATATTTATAAAAATCAAAAAAACTTGGCCATCAATTTAGTAAACTTTAGTCATGACTAGAAAAATTGCACAGTTGGAGTATGTCGCAATGTTACTTTATAAAGAGCAAATTTACGATCATAATAATAAGAGTTGCATTATATCTATGAGAAACTCGCAATTGTAACTAACATTTTTATTGTTGATTGTCTCTAGGTAGAAGTGCAGCATTTGTGTCTTTTTTAAGGTAGAAGTGCAACATTTATGTCTTTTAAGATAAAGTGCGATTATTCTCTAATATCTAATTGATTGACTAATTTTTTTCATTAAATATCTTTTGTATATATTTTTTTTGTTAAAAACAATTATTCCAATCTATAATTTAAGTAAGCACAAAATGAAAATATACTGATTATATGCACGTGCAAAAGTAAGGCATAATAGATGTTGCCATTCCATAAATTAGGGGAACACTGTATTGGATATATGAACCTAAATGAAAATAGATATGTTAGGCTAATATATTGATACTAGAGTATATGTTGTGACATTTTCAAGGGGTCACATTCAATGGATGCAACAAATCATGATGGCCATGGGAGGACAATGGCCTAGTGGTGGCCTCCACAGGCTCAAAGTTCTAAGTGTCCTATGTTAGGGTTGACTATCTTTAGTTGCTGCTTAATCTAAAAGATGGTGTCTTTCTTTAGACCATCATAGAGTGTTAGCGCATGTTGGTCGTGCCCTTAGGAAATGGATTGTGTTCTTGATCATTGATAGGGATTGGTCGTCAAGAGATACTTCACTAATGTTCTCATGCAACCAAAACTGAATGTAAGGATCCTTGGGAGAACCCATGTCCTGTGATCAAAGGCATAAGAAAAGTATCAGTGTGATACCTAGGAAAACACATAAGAAACAGAAAAAAATCATACCACTATCAAAATCTATATCTATCTACGATAGACATCTTTTGTTATGGACTAGGGAAAGATGGTGATGCTAGTTGGATCAAGATGGTCAATATTCTAGTAGGACATAGTGGATTGAAACTGAAAGTTGTGCTCACTGCACTCTCTAAACACCCAATTAAACATGTCACTCTGCAAATTTTAAGAGATATGGATGAAACTAAAAAGAACTGCATATATCAAAATCACAATGTTTTTGATAGTGGAAGAGGAAGATTAGTATAAATAATTCAGAGTTTTTTTGCACTTTATATAATGGCAAAGTAGTTAGTGCACAAAATTGCGCATGCTATCTACCATTAGTTTCCCTCTTAAGGTTTCATAGAACACAATTGTTTACATCCACATTTAATACAAACTAGAGTGGGCCCCACGCTTCGCGTGGGAGGAAAGGAAGAGGGTGGGAAAAACGGGGAAAAAAGGAAAGGGAAAAAAAAGAAAAGGAGCAGTGAACAATAACGGATTTTTTGAACAGTAACAGGCGGAGGGACAGTACCAGATGGCATAGTTACGGGCTGCCGGGTCGCTACAGTAGTGGGTTAATAGGTGTTTGCTACAGTATCAGGTATCACTGTGGATGAACAATGGAACTGAGTCTATAATGGAAACCCGTTACTATTGATGAACAGTGGCAATCACCAAGTTTAAAGATCTACTATGTAGATTTAAGCCATTTGAGCTGAGCATTCAATAGGAGGTTGACAATGAATTTTTATTCATGGTTAGTTTCTTTGGGCAATGGATGAAGCTCGTAATCTCATGGCCAAAAATGAAATATGACAATAAAGGCAGTGTCAAAATGATGTTGTTGGCTTCTATGCTAACACTCTGAAATTACGTAAGAAAGAAAATAGCATATATGGTGTGTCAGTATGAGCTATTTTTCACCTCAATCTTTGAGTCTGGTCCTTACTAGGTATATAGTATACGTCTAGGTAACTCTGGTGAACTTGCTTTTTATAGAACCAACCTACAATGGTGTCTTCTTGAAATAAACTGGATTATTTCAAACAACTCTGTCCAACATTTCAGTTTGAGGACGACCTGAGTCTTCAGACGGGGAGAGTTGTAACAACCACCAAGCGCATCAAGGGTATCTTCATCAATTAGTATAGATTAGGTTAAGTTGAGATGGTTATCGGGCCAAGACCCATTAGTATTTTTATAAGTCGCCTTAAAAGGGTGAATCGTTATTAAGACAGTTAAGAAAAATTTAGGGTTAAACCCAAAACTCTCGCTCTCTCACTCTTGATCTCTCTCTCCTTCCCATCGCCGCCGCCACCGTTCTCCACCACTGCTGCCGCCCGCCCCCGCTGGCCGGGTTTAGCACCAAAACCGCCGCCGCCCGCCGCCCGCCCCGCACCGCCGCCCGCCCATTAATTGCCGCTGCGTCGCTGCCATCTATGCCGCCGTCGTGCCGCTCGTCTCGCCTCACCTTCGTGATTACCGGTGATTCCGCCATTCGATCCGCTGCGATCTTAGCCAATAATGTCGCCGATTGTAACCATTCCGATCGGGAACCGCTCCAATCTACCGCTCGGATCTTGATTTCTCTGTGGATTGATCTTGGAGGAGTTTAGATCCATGACCGTTTGGTTGGACTATGGAGACGCCGAACACCCCATAGAATGTTTAGAATGAATTTGTCATTATTTCACAAGCGGCATACCTTGTTATTGAGCATATATGGTTTGGAGTCATCTATTCACATGAATTCTCTATGGAGTCACTTGCTATCTTCCTACTAATATGTGGACATGGTGTAACATTCTAAGTGTTAATCATGGTTTGCATCACATTTCATTAGCATGAGCATCATTATGAAGGCATCATGAGCATGAGTGAATGCATGGTTATCTCCAAAAATTCCATGAATGTGTGTTTCTCAATATGTGAGTGACTACAATTGTTTATGTGTGCATACACATGTTTGATGGATGATCCTAAAAATGGGTTAGAATGATTTAGAATCAAACTTGAGGTAGGGTTTATATTCATACTTTTGTTAAAATGTGCTTCCATGAAGTTATGTGTCATATAAGTTTTTATCAAGTTGCTAAATGGTTTTAAATGCGAGCATATGATTTATTTACTTTTTGGTGTTGACCTCTAAATAAAAGTTGTAGTATAAAGTCTATGTTACAAACTTTATTTAAGGGTATAAGGCTAAATCTCTTTTTTAACTTGCTCAAAAAGTGCACTTAAAACTGAATTCAAAATAAATTGGAAAGTTGACTTAGAATTTTTGTTAGTCTGGGATTTCAGTAATTAAATTCAATTTTCAGGGCTAATTAAAATAGTTTTTCACAAACAAAATTTTTAGAATCTGATTCATTTTTTGTTAGTACAATGTTTGTACTTAAGTATCATGAAATTGGTTGGCTTGTTTTATGATTGATTAGCCATTAGTAAATTGCCTAAATCTTGAATTCAGCATTGCATTGGAACTACTTAGAAAATTTTCCAAGTCATGTATTGCAGTAATTTTATTCAACTTTGGGATTATGTGGAACTGTTTTTCCTGAATAAAAGCTTGGAAACCAGTTCATTTTGTATTGGAACAAATTTTATACTTCCATTTGGTGTATTTGGTTGAGCCTATTGATTGTTGGTTAGTCCTTAAATAATTGCCAAAGTTAGCTAATCACTGTAATTGGTTTTCAGTTAACTGAAAGTGTGTTTTCAGTTTTCTTTTAGTGATGTTGGGAGCCTTGTAGTTTACAAACCCTTGGGAATTAGGTTTTTCTCTTTTAATCAAAGCTATAGAACGCACATAGTAGATTGCAGTGATGTAGTTGGCTTGCCATTTGGCCACTTGAACAAAAAGTTAGAGAGCTCTGAACCTTGCGGTTTCTGTCTTTGGAATAACAACAGGGACAGGAGGGTTTTCGACGCCGGCAATCGTGCTCGCCCCTGCTTGGCCGCCGCTGCCACGTCGCGCCTGAGCCTTAACTCACGTCGTGCTGGAGCGGGAAGAATGGAGAGGCCCTGCCCTGCCCATACCGCCGCCGCCAATTGTCCAGCTTGCCGTTATTTTCTTCTTTCTTCTCCATTGCTCGTCGCCGCCACGGCGTCAATTCTCCGCGTTTCCCGCAAGCCCTGCAACGCGCTGCCAACCACGTAGGGTTGCTCATGAAGTTGCCAGTCGTTCCTCCAACCATCCTCACCCTTTAAAAGCGAACGCCGACCGTTGTGCCTTTCTTTCTTCTTTCTCTGTCACCGCCGCCGTGCCATGAACCGCCAGGCAAAATTCGCCGTCACCTAACCACTCCTGTCCAATTCCTTTTGCTGCCAACACCGCCTCATCCAGGTGAACCCCTAGGTCCCTTCCTTGCCACCGCTACCGGTCGGAATCGCTGACGCGATTAGCCTCCGTCACGGCAGGCAACCATGGCCGCCGTGCACACCTTGCACTGGTTAGCTCTATTCGGGGAGCCTCTTGCCCTTATGTTTCACGTGCCAGCATTTCCTTCTCACCCTAAGGCTTATCAGTTTGCCCGTTTCTCGTTTCCTTGGCAGTAACCGCTGGAACGCCGCCCGCGCCTCCGGTTCGCGCCGCTGCTTCTGCCATGAGCGCGGGCATGCCCCTCCGCGCCACCTCTGCTTCACCTGAACCGCCGAGAAAGTCATGGTGAGCTTCGCTATGCCTCACAAGCCCTATCTTGGTCATCCGAGCACCGGAGCAGCCGGTCCATCACTACGCCGGCGTGCTCTACGTCACCACGCCGCCATAGTTGTGACTGCACGAGACCCAAACCCTAACCCGTATGTTTGACTCCATAGATCGATGCACGACATCACCCCGAACCCGTGGTTACTTTCGCCGTCGCCGGTGAAGTTGCCTCCGGCGGGAGCTCGTCGGCCGAGCACCCTGTCGGGTGTGCTCTGCTCTAGAGCCACCCAGGGGCTTGGGAAATCAAAAATAGAAACAAGTTCAGGGATCTAGATGTAAAGTCAATGACTCATGTGAATAGTATCAAATAGTGATTTAAACCTGTTTGTTATTTTGTAAAAGCGCGGGTACCCTTTTGCAAAGATGCTAGGCCACGCCTGGGCAGGCCGCACTGGGTTGGCTTGCTCGTGTCAATGGGCCGAGCTGGGCCACTTTGAACCTGAGTGCTTTTCTTTATTTCCGGTTTTTCAGAAATGTTTAAATAATGATGAATTTGTGTATTTCATAAACAAATAATTAGAGCTCCTAAAAGCATGAAAATAATTGTGTAGTTTATCTGTGATGGCTTGTATCTAGTAAAAATATGATTGGGTGAAAATCAATAGTTTTTGGATACTCAAAAATTAGATCATTTAATTAATAAATATATGTTCCATGATTTTTCTAGGCCAATATAATTCTTCAAAAATTATGAAATTTTTTTTGCAGCCATCTTATGACACTTCCAATCTGTATGAAAATTTTGAGATGAATTGGACAATGGTTCATACAACCATTATTCCTAAATTTATTAATAAAAAAGAAAAAGGAACATAGGATTACATGTATGCTTAGGTTTGAATGATTTAGACTCATATTTGCTGTCCAACCTTTTTGGGTACTATTTACTTCTGTAATACTCTAACTAGGTAGTAGATGCTTGGTCATTTTATGCCATGATTATTAGAGTATAGTAATTTTGCTTGTGTGTGATGTTGTCCTTTTAAAGTAAAACACTCATGGGATGCTTGTGTGACTTTAGGCTTTGATTCAAAACCATGGAGAATGATAACCTTGCTAATCCATGGCAATGACTAGTTGTGAATGATGAGGATAATAGTCTCATGGTAATAATAAGTAATTAATAAAAGAGAATAATAGACTTAATATTGCTTGCATTTGGAAAATGTTGGAGACCAAGGTACATGCCTACTTTGCTGTTCCATGGAAATAACATGTTTATCTTCAAAATCTTGTCCACCCCACTTTGATTAAAAAATAAAAAAGAGGTTTAATCAAATATTAGCTTATATATGTTTTCCCCGAGTTGGTTGTGCTTTAGGTTTTGATTAATGACCTTAGGACATAAACCCTACTGTTCTTTTGGCAAATGATTGTTTACTTTACTTAATTGATATGCATGCCACCTACAAATAGGTTTACTAACTAGAAAGCTTAATTAAATGTTTGTTTAGCTTATGCTATGCTGCTGCCCTATCTTTGTTTTCAATTCTAATTGATTATTCCAATCTTGGTAATCTTTGTATACATAAGAAATTTAGTTAGTGGCTTTAGGAATGTAAGTTCGTCATGGTTAGAGTATCTTGAATTGGATTAAGTAATATCCAACTTTAACAAATAGTGCTTCACTAATCAATTGATTATTGGTTTGACGCTTCTTTACTATGGTTTTGGTTATATACTCCCTTCCTTGCGATGATTATATATACCCTACTATTTTAACATGACAAAGTATTGTTTGTCCCTAAGATGCTATAATTGAATGGTTGATGACGTTATTTTGTGTCATGCTTGCTAAAGTATGTAAACATGTATACATGTGTAGCTTTTAAACATATGATGACTTGTGTAACTGTGGTTGATTATAACCCCGAGATCATGAAACCCCAAGGATCCTTGGCAATCATCTTGTTTAATAATAGTGGTCATGACAAACTTGTGGTTGGTTAGTGTTTGTGTGCAACTTGTAATAGAAACTTCTCTAGAGAGGAGATATGCACCTACTCGGTATAGAAGTTGAAAACAAATAATATGTATCTTTCTTTTTAAGCAAATCTGATAATACATGTTGTCATCGAGAAAGAAAACTACACATGGAACCTTATGTAGCTTTCCTTTATTGTTATCCACATAAAGCATCTCATCATGCATCATGTCATGCATAGCATTAAGAATGCATCATTTCATTTAAAGTAGTAGTACACGTGAGAGGAGAAGAATCGCGATGGTCAAGCTCTCGGCGAAGCTTGTGATGATCCAATCTCAACAAGATGATTCCACGAAAGATGCCGATGTCAAGATTAACAACTAACCTTCCTGCGGCCACAAGGCAAGCCTCGAGCATGACCCTTTTCTCCTTGTTTTACAATTGCTTTACTACACCTTAAGTCTAGTGTAATGTGCATTAAGTAAATAGGAGTTGGTTGAAACCGTTGTCGCTTGATCACCTTGATCTACGCTATTTCTAGATACTATCCCACTAGTATGTGTAGGATGTTTTCTCTAAATGTTTAGCCATGCGTAGACCGGTAGAAGTCAGGTGATTTCCTGTCTCCCGCGAGATATAGAATGGTTACTTGTTACTACGGGATATATATGTGATATCCTTAAACATGAGGTGAATGATAATTGGAGACCGGACGGAATTCGGTGTTGGTGAGGTTATAGGACATGGAGGTCTTGAATGTCTATATCTTTTCCATCTGTGTCGATTAAGGACCGTACCATATTCTGGATGTAGGTATGTGTCGACAAAATATTGGCGGCAGTCTACCATGGGTATACCGACGGTAGTGATTTATGGTGGAGGCACGCTATTAGACTACAAGCGAGATGGAACAGAAAAACAAGACACACGGTTTACCTGTGTTCGGGCGCCTCGATGCGTAATACCCTACGCCCGCTCTTACGTTTTATTGATGAAAAAGGATTGAGAGCGATGGATCGATCTATGCCTAGATCCTGATGATCCGAGCTGTGTCAAGATGAGTTGTCCTCTAGGGGACCCCTGCCCCTCCTTATATACTCTGAAGGGACAGGTTTACAAGTAAAATAGCCTATTTGGTCCTATTACAATGTTTGTGTGGTTGTTGACATTTACT
>JADLZL010004397.1:0-14326 GCA_015844335.1 Chrysopogon serrulatus | reverse complement strand
GAGGTCGACGGATCGATGGCTCCTCTCGAAGAAACTTCGGCGACATGACAAATGACTCGAAACTAGCACGGGGCGGTTGTATTGATTTGATTGTGAATGAATCTTTACAATGGTCGAGGGCTTATATTTATACCCCGGACATAACATGAATCCTAAGAGATTACGATTACACAATATATTAAAGGTAACTCAAAAGTATGGCGACTCCTAGCTTTAATCCTCCTCGGAGTCCTCGATTATCACGTTCCTCGCCTTATATTCGGGTTTTACGCTCGCCACCTTTTTACTTTCGAGCGAGTCACCGCCTCCAAGGATAGCCGACCGCTACGAATGCTTGCTGAATCGTCCGAGTCGGCCAAGCCTTTAAGCGTTCTTAGAATCACTTAAAGTTAGCCCGTTGCGCGGGTGTTGCCGAATGCTACGAACACTTGCCTCGCCGTGAGCTTGTTGCCTTGGCCCACTGTCATCTTCTTGGCCTTTACCAAAATCCGAGTGTTAACGGCTCCAGTTACGGGCCCTGGCGCAGAGGCACCCAGTAGCGCACATGCCCGCCGTGCTCGGCGGCAGCGTCACGCCGCTAGGAACACGGAGGAGGATCTGCGGCGCTGCATTTGGGACGGCGGAGGCCACCCTAACGCCTCGCGACCAGTTCCACCACCACCGCCGTTCGACCTCACAACGCCGCCGCCAACGCGCCGTTGGTCCTCCGCTTGGCGGCCTATGATGAGCCCGGCCACCAGCCGCGCTTCGCCTAGATCCGGACACGTCCGTTTCAGCCGCGTCCTACCCCTCGACCTTGAGGGGCACCTGACCGTGGGCAGGAGTAGACTATTTCCCGGGTCCTCGCTATCCACGCCATACCTTAGCTGCCACGGAGCCCCGTGGCTAGCGCCGCCAAGATGCATACGCCTCGGGTACCCCGACTCGACTCGCCGATCTACATGTACGAACCAACCCGCAGTAAAGCTTTCACGTGGAGATCGGGGCGATCTCGGCGACGGGCGTGGCGGACGGGCGACCATGCGACCTGCGATGCCGTGGTCACCGCCAGTCCGCCCTGCAGCAACGCCTGATCCCAACACGCCCCGACCCATAGGTCAGGAGCAGAAACCTCACCGCTGCATGGGTCCCTCTCGAGGGCCGGTGACCTGACCGGCCACCCCTCGTGGTCCGCGCCACCTCACACGAGTAGATCCCAGAGCTTGGGGACAAGCTTGAGCACGACCGCCTTTCCTCGCTACGGCAGTAAGATAGAGGCTGCTCGATCAGTACGGGCCGCAAGCAACCCGAGCCTCGCTATCCCGACGAGCCGCTCACGCGAGCATCCGGAGGATCGCCAATCGACGCAGGGAGGGGAGCATCCCCCATCTTCCAACAAGCCAGCCGTAATCGCCGTCGAGCTACGCTCTTCTCCTCCCGGGGCGATGTCTGAGCCATCCACCCTCTGAGGGGCGACTGGATTCGAGATGAGTGCGGGGCTACCTTGAGACTCGCCGGCTGTCCCGAAGAAAGCCGAGCTCGGCCTCCCAGCCAGCGCAGAGGGACGAGGAGGACGAGGTGCCCCTCGCCGCGAGCGAAGCCTCGGTCCATCAGATCCGCACTTAAGGCCGGTCCACGAGCGCATTTAGGACAAATCCACGGCAGCCTCGACGACGGGCGACGCGGCGCGAACATCATCATCAACGCCGCGAGGAAGCCGAGCGCACGGGCCGACGCGACCGCCACCAAGCAGAGGCGGCAGTGCACGATAGCAACGAGGACCATGACGATTCCGATCCCCCGGCCCTCGCGGCCTTCACCGGAGATCCACAACGCCCGTCTTTCTTCCGCCCGCCACCGCCCAACTCACCAAGTACTGGAGAAATGAACCCCGAGGTGTGGCTTACACGACTACCGCTTAGCGTGCTCAGGCCCTAGGCGACGCTGACGACGGGCGGCTCATCATCCGCAACCTTCGTCACCTGGGTGACTCGCGAAGCTATCGGAGCATCTCCCGCCCGCACGATCCGCGATCGGGTCCGATCCGGGTCAAGGTTTCGGGGAACTTCCAGACACATACGTGCGCCTCGGAAACTGTGGGACCTCCGCCAGAAGCCCGACGAGACGCCGCGGGGATTTCACCGGCCGCTCTCGAAAAGTGCACCGAGCTGCCCAACGAGTCGGCACCGCCATCATCGCCAAGATTCCCCGACGGCACACCCGCAAGGAGCTTGTCCACCAGCTGGGCTGAAGATAACCATCGCCAATCTAGTCGTTTGGTAGCCGACAAACTTCGGCCCGCGAGGAGGCGGAGCGATTTTTTCGCAACGGCAACGACAAGAGGAAGGGAAGGAAGGTGATTTCGAGGGGGACGCATCCCGCAACACCAAGAAGAACAAGAGGAACAAGCGCAAGGGGAAGAAGGGCAAGAAGGAGGCAGACCAAGACGACATTGTACCACCGATCGCCTTGCTCCCCGAGGCTCCCCTAGGGCCCGGGGCATTCGACGACATGCTCAAGAAGCCCCGCCCTTTCCACAAGTTCCCCGTCAAGCACACCATGGGGGGGGAGTGTGACTTGGCCCGCCATTTCTACCGTAAGCTTTTCCCCGCCCGAGAACAAGAGAAAGAAGGGAGGAAGAGGCCAAAGGCGAGGGGTTCCCCCAGGTCCACAACGCCTTCATGGTCATCTGGGAGTCATTGGCGAACCTCACTCCGCGCCAGATTGCTGAGCGAAGCCCGTGAGGTCTTCTGCGCCCCACCACTCCGCATTCAGCCGTGGTCCACCGACGCCATCACCTTCAACATCGACGACCACCCACTCCACGTGTTGAACCCGTGATGGTACCCGCCGTGGTCGACCCCATCATCGGTAACGGCAAATACCAAGGTGTTGATGGACGGCGGCAAAGCCCTCAACATCCTCTCTAGTCCGAGACCCTCACCGTTGGGGGATTGAGCGCCCGCAGCCCCGCCCGCCTCTCCTTTTAGGGGCATAGTGCCGTGCAAGTGAGCCTGGCCCCTCGGCGCGTCGATCTTCCAGCCTTCTTCTGATGCCATCGAACTTCCACAAGGAGGTCATCACCTTCGATATGTATCGACTTCCGAGAACCTATCATGGAATCCTTTCTGGTCGTCCGCGTGACGCTGGAGTTCATGGCCGTCCCCAACTACACCTACCTCCTCCTCAAGATGCTAAGCCCCCAACGGGCGCTATCACCGCCGGGCTCTCCTACGAGCACGCTGCTTAATCATGACGCCGAGGCACCGAGCACGCCGAAGCCATGGCGGTCTCCGAGGCCCTCGACGCCAAGCGCCACGCCGCACTTTCGAGCCGTCCGACGGGTGAAGAAGGTCCCGCTGATCCCGCCTCCATCCGGCAAGGCGATGAAGATCTGCACCTCCCTCGACCCCAAATAGGAAGTTGTGCTTCATCGACTTTCTCCTCCGCGTGAACATTGACATCTTCGGGTGAGTCCCCTCGGCATTCCGAGGGATGTCGCCGAGCACTCCCTTGATATCGTGGTCGGATCCAAGCCTGAAGCAAATAGTTCCGCACCGATTCGATGAGGAGAAGCGAGGGGCCATCGGCGAGGAGGTGAACATGCTTTTGGCGGCCGGATTCATCAAGGAGGTGTTCCATCCCAGTGGTTGTCTAATCCTCGCATCGGTTAGAAAGAAGAGTGGAAAGTGGAGAATGTGTGTAGACTACACAAGCTTAAATAAAGCATGTCCGAAGGTCTCCTTTCCTCTACCACGCATTGATCGATTGTTGACTCCACCTCTGGGTGTGAACTTTTATCCTTTCTTGATGCCTACTCCGGTTACCACACAAACCAAGATGAAGGAGTCCGACCAGCTCGCGGCTTCCTTCATCACCCCTTGGCATGTATTGCTACGTGACGATGCCCTTCGACTCGTAAACGCCGAGGCCACGCATCAATCCGGTGCATGCTCGACGCCTTTGGGGACCACATCGGAGAGACCTTAGAGGCCTACGTAGACGGCTACATAGTGGTCAAGACCAAGAAAGCCGACGAATCTCATCGCCGACCTTCTCGATTGTCTTTCGGTGTCTAAAGGCCAAAAGCGGCCAAGCTCAACCCCGTGAAGTGCGTCTTTGGGGTACCCCGAGGCATGCTCCCCGGGTTCATCGCCTCTAAGCGCATCGAGCCCAACCCGGAGAAGGTGACCGCGGTGACCAAAGATAGGGCCAATCAAGGATCCGGCGGGGGTACAACGGGTCATGGGCTGCCTTGCGGCCTCACCGCCTATCTCACGACTGAGAGAAGGGCCTGCCCCAGTATCGCCTCCCGAGGAAATCGAGCACTTCTCCCGACCGCCGAGGCCCAGAGGCTCTCGACAAGCTCAAAGCCGCCTTACCAGCCGGCCCGAGCATCGGGCCCTCCGGCCGAAGGTGAGCCCCTCCTCTTGTACGTCGCTGCGACAACCCAAGTGGTTAGTGCGGCCATTGTTGTTGAAAGACAGGAAGAAGGCCACGCCCTGCCGATCCAAAGGCCGGTTTACATCATCACCGAGGTGCTGCCCGAGACCAAGGTTCGCTACCCGCAAATCCAGAGCCGGCGCCTACGCCGTGGTCCCGACTTCGGCGCAAGCTCGGCACTACTTTGATGCCCACCCAGTGATCTTGTGGTCTCCTCCTTCCCGTTGGGGGAGATCCTCCAGAACCGGGAAGTCTCAGGATGGGTCGCCAAGTGGTCCGTCGAGCTCATGGGGGAGACACTCTCCTACGCCAAGGAAGGCCATCAAGTCTCAAGTCTTGGCAGATTTCTCAAGGAGTGGACCGACACCCAGCCTGCCGCCTCGGGTCCAGACGGGAGTGTTGGACCATGTACTTCGATGGGTCTCTGATGAAGACCGGGGCCGGCGCCCGGCCTCCTTCTGCCTCGCCCCTGGTGCAATGCGTAATAGTCCGCCTTCACTTTCCTGCTTCGAATAACATGGGCGTATCACGAGGGCCTCCTCAACGCTTAAAGATCACCATCGAACTCGGCCGGCCGCTGCGCCCGATGTCCGGCAGGAGACTCACAACTCGTCATCGACTAAGTCATGAAGGACTCGAAGCCGTTAATGACCCCAAGATGGACGCAGACGCAAGGTCAGGCGCAGCCTCGAGGATGTGTTCGACGGCCTCGAGCTAAACCATGTCGCCTAAAGGTACAACGAGGCTACCGACGAAGCCGGCTAAGATCGCGCCGCCGGGAGGGCTCCCCGCCCCCCTGACGCCTTCACTAGAGACCTTATGCCCCCTCTGCCGCCTTCAAGACCAAGGCACGACGGGCAGCGTATTAAGCCCGACTCGCATAAAGAGCCTTCCGAGGCCGAGGCCCCCCTCAGCCTCGACGCCGAGGTCATGGAGCTTGACGAGGAGGGCCCCAAAGCCACCCTAAGCAAGACCGGAGGAAGCCGCACCCTCATTGATCGCCCGAGGGGTGCCTCCGGACTTCAATCTGGCCGACGACGCGAGGAGAGCAAAGTCCTTCGTCAGTGATGGGGAGGATGAGCTATACAAGCCGGCCCCTCGAAAGTCCCCGCAACGGTGCATCTCCACCGAGGAAGGGCTGAAGCTAGTCCGCAAGATCCACGCCGGGCGTCCTGTGGCCACGCCGCCTCCCCCTGCCTCGTCGGGTTGCAGGGGCTTTTATCGCCTACCATGTCGCCGACGCCACTGGCAGGCGACTGCGAAGGCTGCCAAGATTACGCTGCCAGACGCATTCCGCCGCCCAGCGCCCAGACAATCCCCATCACTTGGCCATTCACGTATGGGACTCCGCCTCTCATCGGACCACTCTAGAAGGTGCCCTGGGCTTTCACCCACTTGCTAGTCGCCATCGACAAGTTCTCTAAGTAGATTGAGGCGCCTGCTCCATTACAACATCCGATCCGAAAGCAGGCGTGTTGTTCTTCACCGACATCATCCATGCTTTGGGGTCCCAAACTCCATCATCACCGACCACGGTACCCAGTTCACGGGAAAGAAGTTCCGGTGACTTCTGCGACAGGCACCAGATACGCATTGTCTGTCTCCGGGCTGTCGTCCATCCCTGCACAAATGGATGTGAGCGTGCCAATGGTATGGATTTTGCAGGACTCAAGCCTCGGATCTTCAACAAGCCTCGACAAGTTCGCAAAGGTGGCTCGACAAGCTCCCCATTTTTTTGAGCCTAAGGACAATGACCAGCGGGCCTGGGTTCACGCCTTTCTTCCCGTATGGCGCCGAGGCCGTCCTCCCACCGACTTGAGTTTGGCTCCCGAGGCTCAAGGCCTACGACGAGCAACAAGAATCAGACGGTTTCTGGAGGATTCGCTAGATATGCTCAAGGAAGCCGTGGACGCCCGCCCCACACTCGGGCTAGATATCAGCAATCCTCCGACGCTTACCATGACCGGGCGGGTCCGAACCCGAGACCTCAAGGAAGGTGACTTGGTGCCGGTCTTCGCCAGACAACCGAGGCCGCCACAAGCTCACGCCGCCATGGAAGGTCCATACATCGCTGAGGTCCTCTGCCGGGCACCTACAAGCTCCTCGGGATGAGGACGGCCAAATTCTCAACAACGCTTTGAACATCCAACAGCCTACGCCGCTTCTACCCTTAAAATTTCCAAGCTTTTGTACATGCTTTTAGATCTTTACGTTTTTCCCCGAGAAATGAAAAGCAACAAGCACTTGTTCGCTTTTATTGTACACACATCCGAGGCCCCTCGGGGCCTCGTGGACTTTAGTCATAGTAACATTCCTCAAGAAGGGTGAGTGAGACTCCGCCTTTGACCCACCAAAACCCGAGCCTCCCTCGGGGCTAGAAAGGGGAACCCTCCCCAAAGGCACCCCAAAAACACTTCTCATTTTCATCGGTCATTTTTTCAAAATTTTCGCACTCCAAGGTCTCGAACACTTAGAAAAAGAGCAACTAAGGAAAGTCATTCCGAGGTTAGGACCGGCCGAGCCGCGAGGTTCCCACGGCGCCATTTGAACCTCTACCCGCCACCCCGGCCAAGAAACGACCCTCGTGCATTGCGAGAGGGTTGTTCTCAATGTCGTGGTCGGCAGAGCGCTGAGGCCACCTGTCTTTTCAGCGCCACGGTACCTCCACTCGCCACCCCTCGACTAACAAACGGCCTCTAAATTGTAATAGTCTTGCAAGACTCTAACCTAAGTGCGGGTCTAGATTAAAAAGGCACAAAAGCAAGCAAAAAACAACCATTAAAAACACAAGGCCACGATGGGCCATTAGCACGAGTGTTTCCAAGATAAACTAATATAGTTTTACATGGGCACTTTGGCCCGAGCCAGAATCCCATCGGGGGGCCCCGCCCCCGCTGCCTTGAGCATCGGCACTGTGGTAGCGTGGTGCCAGCCTCAATCAAGGGAGTGGACGACGATAAATGGGCGCCAAGATTCCGGCCCAGGCGGATGCGGCCCTGCCACCTCACCGCCTGGACGAGCTCGGGCACCTCGCCTCAAGGCCCACCTCCTCTTTGCCCACCATGAGCCCCTCGGATATCCGAGGAAAGGTCAAGCTCGTGAGTGGGACATGGTCAGCGTGAGCGCAGCGACACGCCGATCCGGGGGCGTCCAGTATGCCCAGGCCCATTCGCCTTGGGTAGCGCAGCCACCGCTCTAGCAGACTACTCCCAAAGAATTGCCGCCGGCCTCAACCTCATCGGCAGACGGCCACGACCCTCTCAAGGATAGAGCTCCGAGCTTCAAAACTGCGCCGAGTTGTAGGCCGCCACGACGCGACGAGGCTCGCCTCCAACTCCGACACCTTTCCCCTTAGGCCTGCCATCGCCCAAGAGTCAAACTCCGAGGCAAGGCAAAGCAAACGAACAACATTGTGTATGACGCTACCTTCCCACCGGGTTGTGAAGGGTCTCGGCCTCTACACCCCCGCAGGAGTTCAACCTCATCGTGGCATTGTCGCCGGCAAGGAGTCACCGGTCGGGCCTCGAGGGTCACAGCCTCTTGATGTGGCTTGACGGAGTCGCCCGAGCTGGTAACTTCGCCCCTCATCATCTCCCTTCTGGCCTCGGAGCCTGGCCGAGGGTCCGCCGTGTGCTTCACCACAACTCCCTTCAGAGTGGCCTCACGCCGCCGAGACCTCTACCTTCAAGTCCGAGAGACAAGGAGAGATGGAGCTTCTCTCGATCTCCCATCTCCGCCGACAAGGAGGTGCTCACTGAAGCTACAAGCTCCTTTCGCGACAGCTCATTTTGAGGCCGGCCCCGCTCGGATGAACTCCGATTTCGCCCGGGCCAGCCTTCCTTCCTCAAAACTGCACCCAATCGTTTTCACCATCAAAAGGGCTCTTGAACAAGAAATTACAGAGGCCGGTTTATTTTCGCCGCACTAAGGAGCTCTGTGATGGGATCGACGAGAGAGTCCTGCGTGACCTCTCGCCCAGCCTCCCCCGCACATCCCCCCCGCTCCCACAAAGTTCTTCGCGGCGGCTGCCCAAAGACATAGACCTGGCCGCCTCGTGGTCCCGACGATCCCTCCTGCATTAGCCGCGGCGCTTTTGTGAGTTTCCCTCTAGAGCGGGCGGCCTCTCGATCACAGGCATCCCTCACCTCAAGAGCTCTCGGCCAACGATTTCCCCAACTCACCGCCGAGGAAGTCGCTGCCTCGGCAAGCGCCTCCTCGCCCGCGGTGGCCTCCTCCGAGGTGGCAATCTCCACCACCTCATCTCGCCACGTACTCGAGGCGGGGACGGAGCCGCAGACTGCCTCCGCCATGGCCACGCCCCGCTAGTGACTCCAGGGGCGACGCCTCGCCGCATCCTCTTCGCCGGCCAAGGGCGCCTCCTTGGCCGACGGCACCTCGCCACGCCTCTTTTTCCTTTATGGGGTTGCGCCACCCCGCCTCCAAGGCCCCCGAGGCTCACACGCCCCTTTCACAAATGGAAATGAGCCGGGTCGGGCTTCGGCCACGCTTTTACGCCAAGGAGAAGAAAAAGAAGCGCCGAGGAAAAGAAGAAAGAAAACAACCCTAGGGAGATAGGTTCAGAGGCCGAGCAACGCTTACTGCAACCGCATCTTTGATCTTGATGCCTCGTCGGGTCGCGCCTGAGGATAGGGGCCTGCACCGCGCTGCTTACCCTTCATCGGCGTCCACCCTCGCCCTGGGGTGACTCACCGGGCGCTGGATGCCTTGAGGGGGCTGCGCCTCCACCGGGAAGTCACGACCTCTGCCGACCCCACGCCCCCCTTTCGCCGCTAAGCAGGGGGCACCGGGCAGCCCCCTTCCCTCGGTGTTCTCGCCTTTCCCTGGGACGTCGCTAAGCTGTCTCTAAGACGCAGTCTGGCCTCGATGGGGCCGAGGTCAGCCCCTTGTGGTGGAATCCCCCGCCCACCCGCGCACACCGCGCACCACCAAAGATTAGGGGTACGACGACGCCTCAAGGGGATCCAAAAAGAGATCGCCAAATGTGTCGTCGCCGTGATTCACCCCTCCTCCTCGTCGCCGCCGCCGTCGCCACCGCTTGGTGGTGTGTCCGATGGCGCCTCCTCCCGCTGGAGGCCCCTCCTCGCTTCCAGCGACGCCGGCGGCTTCGCCAGTCCTTTTCCTCACAAGGCCTGTTAGCCTCCGGGCGGGAGGCCCTGGTTAGCCCGGAGGCCCCTGCTTCCCTGCCTGCTCCGCCTCCTGGGCCTTCTTTCTTCGCCTCCGGGCGGAGGCCTCCTGTTAGCCTCCTTTCTCCACCTGAGATTGAGGCTTGACGCTTTTAGCTTTCCCAAGAAGCCCCGAGGAGATGAAACCGAATCAAAACCTGAGAAAGAGCACGGGAAACATGCACGGCGCAGGTGGGAGCCTTTAAGCACGAGATGAAATCCTTGTCCCGCCGCATCACGGTCTTGTACATTAGGACGGGTCTCGCCGCCACCTTTCGGCCCGCCGAGGATCTCCTCGTGATCGAGGTCCTCGGTGTCAGTCCTGTACAAAGTTGCCGACCCTCATGTCGCATAAAGAGTACGCTTGACATGAGGGACAAAGACCCGCCTGCTTGTGGAAACCGGGTGGATTACCACCGACGCTGGGCCCAACCCCGTCTGGCTCGACACCAAGGTAAAGCCGCCACCTTCCTCGGGGGTCACCTCTTCCGGATACCCTCTCTTCCACGACGGCCGCCCCACGCCGATCGACTTCCTGTAGGCCAGGAGGTGGCCGTGGCCATTGCGGAGGTAGAACCACTTGTTGTGCCGGCGGCGGTTGGAGGGCGTGAGCTTTGGCTCGGGATGTGGGCTTGCCGAGAGCGGGCTCAACCGGCATGGCAGCTCTCGGCCGGGACGGCCGGTCTCTTCCCCTTCCCACCCCTTTGGGAGCCTTCAAGAGGGCGACCTCAAAGAAATAGAGCCGGTCCCAATGGGCCTCGACTCCAGATACCCCCTCACATGGCGACAAACACCGCCGCCTGCGTGATCGGAGTTAGGGCGAGGTTGGCAGCTCCAGGCTGTAATACTCCAGGGCGCCTCAAGGAAACTGGCCCACCGCATGCCAAACCCGCCGGGTGAACGCCGTGAAGCTCACGACGTACCCTTCCGGCTGCCGGAACCGATGCTGGCAGCCGGCACGATCCCACTCCCGGCGTCCGGACGTCCGGAGCAGGCTGAAGACCCGCCTCCGCTGGGCGTCATCCGGCGGCCTCATGACCGAGCATCGACTCCCCGCCCTCCGTGCGATGATCTTCGACCTCCTGCGCCTATCGAGGCGGGCTGGATTGACGGCGGCGCGGGTAAGTTATCTCTCCCCTCTCTTCTCCCCCTCTCTCAGCGAGGCGCATGAACAAACTCCCAGCTGCAACGATGGCAAGATAAGAGGAAATGGCTGGAAATGGTAGGAGGGCGGCCCGGCCGTCCACCGCCTGTGTATTTATACCCTGGGCTAAACCCCTAGCCCGTCCACCTTCTCCGCATTTAATGCATATCGCTTTAGGTTTCCCTCACTGACATGTTCACACGGAGTCCCAGCGCCAATGGCCGCAGCCCACCTGATCGTGGAACGACGCCACGATGCGAGGGTTCATCCTCCACGATGCAGATCTTTGGCCGGGATGAGCACGGGGCTCTGGCATCGCTCATGCGTTCCGGTGGCGGCCCGCGGTTGGCACACGCCACCGTCATGTCCCTGCGGGACCCACGCTTCGCCAGCGTGCGGTGTGTCAACCGCCTTGACATGGGGGGCCCCACCACCTTCCCCCAGGCGGTGCCACGACGCCGGGCCTTTCAGGCTGGCGCCTCAAAAGGCGCCCCCATCGCCCCCTGGGGCCGAACTAACTATGGGCTTCCTTCCTAGTGAAGGAACCCTGGCGGCAACCCATTTACGGTCCCGAGGTTCGGGAGGCCTAGGCCCACCAATGGGTTGGTTCGACCGCCTGGAGGCCACGGTAGAAATGGGATGGCTCGGACCCGCCTCATACAGCCAGCCCCGCGAAAAGGACCGTCTTTCAGGTCCGAGGCCGAGGGGGGGCCACGAGTTAGGGGATCCAGCTGGAGTGCACCCAGAGCCCTCGGGTTGTGGCGGGACGGGACCCGGCCCCGCCTCGACACACCCTTTTTTTTTGTAGGCTCGATGGAATGCGCCTCAGGCCCAGCCAGCCCCTCAATCAGGCCTGAGGCATTCCACTTGGACTTACCCGTTAACAGCTCACCTGATCTAGCCATGTTCGACACTTGTCGATTTACGACGGCAAGATGGCAAAATCCTCCCCTCCTCGCCATGGAAGGGATCTGCGCAGGTGGACGAAACAAACGACCAAGTACCTTCGCCCGCCCCACACCGTAATCCTGGCTCTGGGGCTCCCACGACACGTAGGCCGAGGTTGGGACATCGCCAACTAACTCTCACCGAACTCCCCGACGAGCCGACGGGGCCGGGGGGCTCGCAAACGATAAGGGAACACACCAACCAAAACGCAGCGCCAAGCCCTCTGAGGAGTGCCCACCTCCCTTCCAAGGCCTCGAGGGCTACCGGCGGGTGTGGCCCAGCCCCACGGAGAACATAGCCTCCCAGACAAGCAAGCACCCTCACCAAACACATTATAAGCCCTGAGGAGCCGCACTTCTCCGAGGCCTCGAGAGCTTCACCGGGGTGCGCGCGCACCCAGCGTAGAAAAGTCCGAAACACCTAACAACGTGCCAATGAGGAACATACCTTAAAGCCACAACCTCCCGAACGAAAGTGTACCCACTCCTTCGAAGGTTCGGGGCGACCGTCGGTGCCAAAATGAGGGCCTCCAAACAATCGAGCCCATCAGACGCAAAAACCAGCCACACACGACCAAAGGCCACCAAGGCCCAACACACTACTCTCCATTTCACCAAGAGCCTCTCCGCCCCAACTTTCCGCCTCACCGAGCCCTCCCGACCGAGGCCTCGAGGCGAGCCTCGCTTTCCACCTCGGCCGAGCTCCTCCCAGTGAGGCCTCGGACGAAGCGCATACATCTCCGCCTCGCCCGAGCCCCTCACGTAGACGCCTCGGGACGAGCTCCCGCTTTCCGTCCCCGCCGAGCTCCCCATGCCTAGGCCTCGACGGGCGCGCTGCATTTCTTGGTCAAACCAGCCTCTTATTTGACGTATATCCGCCGCCCGCCTTACCACGCTTCCGCCGAGTGGCGTTATCCGCTGGTAGGGGATGGGAGCCGCCCTGTCACAACTCTCACCCGCTCAGGATTACGTTATCCTCCACGAGTGGAGGCCATGCTCGCCATCGTGGGGCACTCGTGTTGCCTAACCTTCTGCGCGAGACAAGTCAGCTGGCTCTTAGGCAACGGCCGCCACGCCAAGGGCCGCTCATCCAAAGCATCATCTTTCGATGACGGAGTCGGGCCGCATTTGAGCCGTCAAACAACGCCCCTCCCCAAGTTTTCTGAGTCCGGATGGGCGACGCCCGATGACGGCCTCCCTGTGCCAACCGCCTGCGTGTGACAGTACCGAGGGCCCTTCGAGCCTCGAGACCGAAGCAAATTAAAGCTACAAAGACGCTAAGGGGGGCCGATACGCCTCCCCTGGCCTCTCTATCAACTTCTGGCTGGGACATCCGCTCCATCCGGCCGCTGTATTCGAGGATGCGACTCCCGCCGCCCATGCCCACGCCTCGCAACAGACAAGCCCTATAGTGCAGAAGCCCACGCCAAGGCTCCCGCACAAGGAGGGCGGCCCGAGGCCTCGAATCGAGGGAAGAGCTACCACTCACGCACATCCCAAGACTCTATGTAATCTCCGCTGCTCACCCTTTGCGGCTATAAAAGGGGGAGGACCGGCCCCTTATCAAAAAAAATCCTTGAGCACTTCCACACACAAGCACGATACCTGTGACCTCAGCCCCAATCACTCACGAGGGGCTTGGGGACCATCTCCCTCTCAACCCGCTTGCACCCCCTACCCACAAGAGGCCTCCTCGTGCAAGATAATACAAGTCTTCCTCCCCCCTCCCAGGACGTGGGGCCTCGCCTGAACCGGTATAAACCCTCGTGCCCATCTTTTGCACACCTTCCCGGAGTTGGGAGCACGCATCACAAATTTACTCCGTTGGTGCTAGGACCGTCAGGTTTAGCACCGACATCATGGTTGCCACAAAAACGATTGAGGTAAAATTGATCTATTCATGTCATTGTTTCCTAAATTATTATTCGCAATGGGAAAGTTAATCACCGTTCAAAACATTCTTTTTTCCTTACTTGTATGCCTCACTTAAAATGGTTGGCGTGAAAAAATTTCGGAGAAACTCACCAAAAGAAAATGATGCTGAATAAAAAGAAATTGCCAACTTTGTTTATTTTACATATTCATACCAAAGCTGTGACAGTGTGTTTCCCTTTTGATCATTACCCCGCGCCCCGACAGGGTTAAAAATATGTAGGCTGTATTTTTCTTTTCTTTTGTCCTCCAATCATTGCCCCCTTCTTCCCATTTCATATCTGTTTCAGCCTAATATTCTTTCGGCCCGTAATTTAGCCCATTTGTATACAACACTCTTCAAAAGCCATGTAGAAGATTCGCCCACTAAAGGTAATTGTCTAATGATATTTTCTTCTTCGATGGCTTAACATGTATTGTGTTGCAAATCATTACCTTCTCGATTGTTCGAGAACCATTACCTTTTTCTTGTACAAAGTTTAAATTATATTTCTCAAAGAAAATTTTAACTTAAAGAACTTAAAGATCTAGAAAAAAGAAACTTAAGTTCTAGATAGTGGGAGGCGAAGTATGTTGGGCTAGAGGTGTGGTCATACGTTGACAGAGATCCTTTACTACAAAGATCCCATACACTGACTTCTGACGTAGTTTTAACTTAAATATCTAAAGTTTAGTTAATTTCTAGAGTGAAATACAAA